>VYZV01038517.1:11426-71082 GCA_013401275.1 Pandion haliaetus | reverse complement strand
ACCATAAGAACACCAACTAAAACACGTAAGAAATGTCAGAAGAATCCAGAAGGTACCAGCAAAGTTCAAGGACATCCTCGATGCTGCAGCCCCCGCAAACATGGCCTATTTGCTTTCTGGAGTTACCAAACTACATGAAGATAATTTATCCCTTATTTAGCTATAGTTAAATCTTTTTCATAGACTTCTACTTCCAGGAAAAACTTAGTATAAACAGAATAGAACAGCAATGCATTTAAAAGCAGAATGGAAATATGTTACTGGGCTCAAAGGTCTAATTTATTAATGCGTTTAGATCTTGATCTGCCAGAACAATTAATGAGCAATGTATCCTCTTAAACAGATATGGAAAATCTGTAGACCTGAGCTGTCTCTGACTTAATTTCATACTAAATATGGCTACATGGTACTTTCCACATTCATTATGGGCATATAATACCATGAGGCCCATCTCTTGGAATAACTTATTCAACACATAGAGGCTCTGTTGTCACATTCAGTGAGTCTGCAGCCATCAAAAGAAACAAGAGTGAGTGGTACTGTTATCCATTCATTTAGCGAAGTCCATATTAGCTGGCAATACAGATGGAATTCCTAGATTTCCTTTATTACTATAATATACCTAAGTATAGTTCTGCTAGCCTTTCCTGTTTTGAAGAAGTGCAATACACATCTCTTCCAGCTTTACAAGATCCACAGGTCGATCAAATATTGATCCAAAATACCGATTTAAACACACACACATAAAATCATTTTCTCCCTTTGAGTGTTACATAGGATGATTGATTCAGTCAGGATGTCTGTGAGCAAATCTCTCCAAACAGCGTTTACGTATGCAAATGTTGACTCAGCTGTATTCTGTAACCCACAATACTGCTGAATATCAAAGATATTCCCGTGAATGATTTGGCATCCT
Source organism: Pandion haliaetus (assembly GCA_013401275.1). Classification (NCBI taxonomy): domain Eukaryota; kingdom Metazoa; phylum Chordata; class Aves; order Accipitriformes; family Pandionidae; genus Pandion; species Pandion haliaetus. The sequence continues at coordinate 70,166 of VYZV01038517.1, read as the reverse complement.
ATATACAAAACTGTAGGTTGTAACAAAAGGCACTACTTATTGTGTATGTCAAAGGACCCATTCTAATCTTAGTATTTATGGGTTTATAACTAAAGTTGAGCACATGGGGGTTTTTTGCTGCCTAGGGACACATTTTGCACTGTGTTACCTGGTTTCTCCTTTGTACCTTCATTAAACTGAAACAGGGAAATACAAGAACTTCTGGAAGCTCTATTGTACTGAGCTGTGCTTAAAGAGTAAGAAAGTTGGCATTCATTCAGGTACACAAGGTCCTTCTTCTTCGATAAAATGCAATGTTCCACAGTTCAAATACCTGTTCCTGCTAAAAAAGTTGTTCACAGAGAACCATGTTATTAACAATACCCTATTTTCTTAAAATATTTAAACTGTGAGAGATATAAACTGACACCTGTTGTCACAAAGTGCTGTCTCTGTCCTTGAGCTTTTCACACAATAGCACTGGCAAGTGCTTCCAGTAGAACCAGGTACGCTCTAGACTGACCTCAAATGTTTTCTAATCAGAAACCCTTCCACAACAAAGCATACTCTTTCCAAACCACTGTCAAACTGCAGCACGCTAACATTACTTATAGCACAATTTCTCCCCTACCACTTCTCTTTTACCTCCTCTGTAGAGATGATCATCTATGTTGCTACTCCAGCTATGCCATTTCCTTTTTAGTCACTTTCAGTCATGCTCATCAGCTCACGTACCAATGCTTAACAATACTTCTAGTCATGTTTGTTTGTTTCTTGAATGTATGAATAAATAATTTTAGGAAAGCGCCTATATGGATGGGTGCAGTCAAAGCCAAATTCACGTGACGACTATGCTCCTGGCCTTGGGCCTATGCTTCAGTCAAATGCAAGCTAACTCTGATGTAGAAGCTGTCTCGGTGGAGCACTGCACTAAAACTAACAAGTCCTGCTAGTAATCACAAGCTTAGCCTTTTTCTCTTTCAAAGAACTGTATTTTCTACACTTACCTCATAGAGGACACACTGTCAAAAAGAAATGGTACTGGATTGAGAAAGAGAAGGCCTAATTCTATCCCTGTTTTGCTATTGTCTGTGAACAAGCCAGGCTACTGATTCCCATCACATCATTTGTCTGCCTTATTCATTTATACTGTAAGCTCTGCAAGGCAGGGAATATCTCTCACAAACTGTTTGCAAAGAGCTTTTTCACACAAGGGGATTTTGAGTTCTCCAGGAAAGGGCAAGCCTGTACTAATATAATACTTCTTCTATTACCAGGAGTAAATTTCAAATTGTTTGCATTCAGCAAAACTGTGTATCACATATTTTGCTTCCAGAAGGCTTGTTAACTAATCTTGCTGTTCTTGGAGGCAAGGCCAATGTTGTCATCTCCCCTTACAACACTTCAATGTTCCTGATACGCAGCTACCTCCTGTTTATTCATGTGGCGACTCTGTTATGGTTCTGTTCTTCTTTCACCATTATGATTGCCACAAGAAGATCTTACCGCTGTTCTCATATACTCATGACAGCCTTCTGAAAGAATTCTTATTTTGGATATATATTAATTAATTACTTCTATTCATTCCAAAGTGAACTGTAATCAGCAGGGAGCTCTTCATCATTCTTCAGAATACTTAGCACCCTTAAAGGGACACCATTTACTGTGCTTTTAGGAAGCAGCTTATTGCTCTAATTCCTTCTTATGAGATACAAATTTGCAGGTCTCATTCTTCATCCAGTTATTACCAATCTTTCCTTACCATGGCTCTAATTTCACTACTTACTCCTTAGTCACAAGCTAAGATACTGATCTCCCCTGTGCACAGCTGAATCAGTTTCTAATCTTCCTCTCTTTTTTTTCAAGGACAAAACACTTATCTGAGGTACCAAATTAAATGTCTCCACACGTATTTCACTTCTATCCTTCCCACAATTTTTACTGTTGTTGTTGATATCAAGTTACTTATCTAAGATCTCATCTTGGCACTTTCTTTCTTATAATAATTTCTTTTTAATGTTCGTTCATTTCAGCTTTTTTTTTTTTTTTTTAACAGGTTTCAGCTACTACAAAAGATTTTTCCTTCTCTCCAAACAGGAAAACAAATGCAGCTTTCACATTCTCAGTTAAGTCTTCTATCAGCTCCCTGAGATCCTGAAGCAGCTGTCGTGCCAAATCTAGTTGTTCTGTGAGCTGCGAAACCAACGAAGTTTCCTATCCTGGAGTATTTCCTATATCCCTGCCCCATACTCCTGCAATTACGAAGCTTTTCCTATGTCCTCTATAATCTCATTATCTGTAATACTATCAGTTCTCCTTCCTGACCTCTGGATTCTCCCACAGTATCTTGGGCAAATAAGTTCAAAAGTAATTTACAAATAATGGAAGGACAAAATGGTCTTACTAGAAATTCTATGTTACCATAAAATGAAATACCTTAAAAGCATCAGCTGAGTGCATATCTACATTGTATTTTTCTTGTTCTGCATGCAAACCCATAGGTATAGAAAACAAGAGCTAATTTGCTCATATGTGATGTTAACTCTGAAATTACAGATGCAACATAAATGCCAGAAGTTAGTATTTCACTAGCACTCAAGTTTTACTAGCACTCAGCTTCTTATGCAAAAAGCCCCAAACAGCCTCCCATAGAAACTTGAACACCTCAAACCCTCAACTGTTCTTCTTGTGCTGACAATAAATAAATACACATACACAAATATATGATCGAAAAACTGCAAACACAGAAGCAGAGTAAAATGCACTTAATTAAATATCAAGACTAAAAATGTAGTTGATACACTGCTGATGATATTAATCACTGCAACATTTAAGACACTTAAATACAGAAGTATGGATTATACTGTCTGAAACAGCTTTTGAACTTTCTAGCTGCTTTAGAAGCTGAAAGTCAAAGCAATTGACTAGGTCCAGTTTACTAAATAATAAAGTGTCTTTGACTACACATGGTAATTCTGACACTTCAATGAAAGGAATTAAGTCATCAGCAGGCCTGTATATTTGGAAAGCAATTCTTAATTTACCCTGGCAACATTGTATGTTGTAGCCGACAAGAAACTTGGTTGCAAGTGTAAAACTGGGCTCAAAACCTGTGTTTCATGCTGACATAAAATGTCAGTGACACCAATACCTATAGGTTCCCAGGAAATGCTAAGTGGTTCAGAAGCTTCTGACAGAACACCACAGACACCCAAATCTAGCAAGTGACAAGTTCTACAATTCACAGTATTATTTTTTTTTAGTCTTACATTTTCATATATATGTTTTCACATGCAAGTAAATGAAGCACGTTGCCGTTTATGCTGTGAATATATGCATCAACGGTATCCACAGGTGATGCACTGGAGACTGACAACAATTCGCATTTCTATACCTTCCTTTGTGTGCTGAAACTCCCTAAAACCCTTTGCAAAGCAATAAATATCGTACCCAAGGAGAAATAGTGATAGGTCATCAATACAGTAGTGACTTTCTGTACCCAGGCTTAGCAGCCATTCTAAGTACAGCAAGACTTCTGAAATATGTGTGCCAATTAATCTGAAATAGTTCTGCCTGTGAGGGATCTTTTCTATAATCCCCTGCACTACTACAGATTGCACCTGCAGTTCTTTGATACCACTGCAGAAGGACAGCAACCTCATTAAATCAGTATTTGCACTCTCTTGAAAGCCCAGTAGTTTTCCCCGAGTTCCCCAGATGTGTGATCTTATGGTAAGTCCTGGCTAACCATGTAAACTGCCAAATCCACATTGAGGATAAACAAAAATGTTTATAAAACAACTGCAGCACCACTGGTAACAACAGCAAAGACAACAAGGAAGAGAAAGTTGAACCTATCTTTCCATGCTTACTACTGCTTACCACAGGTGAGCACCCCTCTGCATTTATTGAAGAGAACAGTTAGCTCACCTTCAGGAGCTGAAATTCAGATACCTGCTTATAGCTGCTCTTCCATGCTCCATGCTCCTCTCTTAGTGTCATGCATTTATGAGTTCAGTGGTTTGGAGTACACTTCTGTGGGCTTTCTCATCTGGAACCATCCCTCCAGCAGCGCATTCACCTGCACGCACACCCCGCAGCACAGGGAGCAGCAGCTGCCCTGTAGCTATCCTCCAGGGGTCACAATTGGGTTACAAATTCTATCAAATGTGATGACTGTGCAGCCTGATTTAGAGCAATTTATGCACATCCTTCTTCATTAAGATTCAAATGGAATAAGTAAGATAGAAATTGAACAGATACAGAAATTGTGCATGGCTTGCTTCTGTAGTCAGTAAACATTTAGTCACTAGGCACATCTCTCTCGTGCTCTCTCTCCTACTCTCTCTCTTCCCCTATCCTTCCTGCTTGCTGTTTTAATGCATAATTAAGAAGGTCAGAATTAATGAAGCATGTGGAGTAAAGTTCAAGGAATCCCCAGGCACTATTTATTCTATTACATCTCAGGCATGAACGTCAGATTGGCAGCATTAGAGGCAGAGGCAGTGTAGCTGGCAGCAGTCCAGAAGCGAAGCTACCAAGGGAGACTTACCTGCAGTGTCAAGTCATTGCTGAGCTCCCTCCCTGCAAAAATCACCCGCAGCTGGTCAGCTGGAACTCCCTGTCGCTGGGCAACCGCCTCCTTCAGCTGGAGGATGCTGGCGTCCCAGTCAACCTCCACCGGGAAGCCGTGGCTGGAGTTGAACCTGACAAACACTGAACAAGAGCAAAACACCTTTTAAAGCGAGCATTTGTCGTGGCGTGTTTGTACTAGAGTGACTACGAGAGGCTTACTCTTCAATTTCAGGGAGCACGTACTATTTTCAGAGAAAAGCTATTAGTACTGCAGCGGACCATTTTGAAAGCCTGCACAGAATAGTGACCAATAAATAAAACCTATGTGTTTCCCCTTGACAGTGTTAGATATTACAGAGAACAGTCAGGATCAAGAGACCCAGCTAGGCAGCTGTCTAAGTAGTTGCTAACTGGCACAAAAGATTTTCAGTTCAGTCCTAACCTTAGGATGCACGGGGCACACACGCTTTCTGTGTGCTCTTCCTCACTGCACATGACAAATAAGTGCAGGAAACTGAGGTATGCTTTAGAGCCAAAATATATTAAATAATACAAGGGAAAACAATGCCTTGTTACACAGTAAAGCACAGCCACATAAACTGGTTTCCAATAGATATCGTTCTACATGAGATAATGATGGAGAGAAAATCACAAGCTAGCAGAAATGTTTGGGAGTGCTGAATTAGAGCATGGTCTTTTCAGAGTTCACTAAAATATCTGCAGAACATAACTCCTGCTGGCATCTACCTTCAGCGCAGAAAATCACTACTGCACCGGTCATATAATTTTTAGAGCTGCAGCAACTGGTTTATATATCCAGAGAAGTCTAGCAAACAAACTCATAAGCTTCTTGCCATTCAGCTGGCAGAGCTGTTTTTCACAAGGAGTTTGAATGCACTCATTGAGCCTGTGATCAGAGGAATGACTACAAGAAGTATGAAGCAGGAAAAAAACTCATTACATCCGAATCAGTCATGGAGATTGTATGAACAGTAGACGTGTCCCCAGTGGACCACTTTGACCAGTAGCTCCACAGGCAGAAAGCAAAGGAATTAGCAAAACCCAATATAAAACAATCATTTTTATCAATTAGATAATGGGTACCTGTCACCTAACCTGCTTGGGTATTGATTGTAACAACCAGTCTTCTCAAAGATTAATTTCCCATTCCCACGGCAATGTTTTAGCTGAAGATGTTATTCCTTTTCATTTTTGATGACTGACAAAAGCTTAATCTCAAAAGTATTTATATAGTTTAAACAAACAACTATATTTAAAACTGAAAATTGGATTTTCATGATTTTTCAAACACATAGTCTCCTTGACCACTTCAAAGCTGTCAGATACTTTAAGAGCACTTGAATATGCCTGAGAACACTGCCATTGTTTTGCTGAGCAATGAATGCTGTAAATATTTGCAATTTCACACCTCCAATTCATATTTGGCTAAACTTTAAGGGACAAGGCCATATACCAATAAAATTTAACACCACATTATAAGTTTTGCACTCGAAAGTACCCCCTTAAAGTACTACAATGCAGGGTAAGATTGCATAATGCTGTGTCAGGTAGGGTACAGCACATATACCCTGCAGTGTGTTACACAGTCTCCTGTAGTACATCTGCTTTCTGGTTTTGATTTCTTTTTAAAGGTGCCCTGAAAGTAACTAAACTGTGCAAGCTATATATTCAGACTCTTCAGAAAAAACAGCGGAATTTGAATTTTATTTCAGTTGTGGTTTGGAGAGTAAAGGAGGATTTATATGACAAAATGTTGTTCTAGGTAATGGGAACTGAACATTTACCATCTTTCCAGGAGCACTCATAATGCTCAACTGTCAATAACATCATCTGGGCCAGTAGCAAAACATATAGCTAAATCAATGGGGAATATACTTTTTTAATATGCTACGCTCTGACTATCTGACTATGTACATATATATATATTTATATACATTTATATAGATATGCTCACATACACACATAAAATGCATACATTTGCACAACCAAAGACCTCTTCCTAATTTATAAATAATCCTCTTTATCTTTAGTCTTACAAAAGCCAGTGCTATTGCTTTGGGAAATGAAAAAAAGTTAGCAAGTGCATTGACTCTGCAAATCAAATGTGCTGGTAAGAGAAAAGTGCTTGATAAAAGAAGCATAAACCAGTGTCATTTAAATAAATTATAAAGCAGTACTCATTTTTAAAGACAGTATAAATCCAACACACTTTCTGCAAGCATAATTCATGTTCATCATCAACAATTTCCACGTCTTCCCTCAAATAATTGTATTTTTATTCACTTCCAACAGGTATAGTCTCCTCCTCCCAACATATACGAGGTAGTGGAAATTTCAGTCTCAAAGTTGTAACCACTAGCAAACACGGGAAACAGCCGTGCGAGTGCAACATTTTGCACTCCACAGCAGATTACAACTACTCTCTTACAAGCTTGAAGAGCTAACTCAGAAAAATGCTAGAATGCCAAGCTTTACTTGCTGGTAAGTTCTAATCCACAAATATTTTGCCCTTAAACACATTTATTCTATTATAAAGTTGGTAATCCACCAACTCTTTTTAATGTAAAAGAAGAGAACAGACCCTTTCTTACTTGCGTAGAGCATAAAAAGATTAAATAGAGGACTTCAGCCTGTGGAATAAAACCAGAATTTCATGAATACGGTATTTCAAGATGTCTTTTCAGGAAAAAGAAACATTATTTTCTTTTTGACATTTCACCTCAATAATTAAGTAATCAGTATCAAGCTGATATTCTTAACAGCACACGTTATTCAAGAGATCACAGGTGAAGTTATGCAGATGTTCGAGACCTCTTCCAAAGCATACATTCTTTGAAAAGTCTTAGAATTTAATGTTTGTCTACTGGAAGTTAAACAAATATTGGCTTAACAGAAGATTAAAGAATTTACCTGATGCCTAAACTGCTGATGGAAATCCAAAAGAAATAAATCAAGTTATGAAAATTAAGAAGTAGCCAAACTGAGCTGAAGGAAGGAGGCTCCATTAGGATCAGCTCTCCTACTCCCATATCTGTAAGAGGTAACAGACAGTAAAATTTGTCTGATAAAAGGAAACTTTGAGACTTGACTCTCATGTCAAAAGATAATTCTGTAAATATGACAAGGATCTGACTCCCAGGGGGATCCAGAGGTACCTAGGCGCTTTTGTAAATCTCTCTTGGTATCTATCTGAACCTACATACCTTTAAAATCTCACTTTTAAGTCCACACATTTTAAGCACAGTACTGAATGAAGGAAAGTGGTATAATTGAAAGAGTAAATAAAAAAGTATATAAATATTTCACTAGGTCATTCAGATATCTAAGGTATACATCTTCATGCAATAATTTGAATTTCATATTTAACGAGTTGGATAGTATTAATCTCTTGTTTGGAAGGACCAGCAAGTGCTACATAAGGGAATAGGTGTAGTTAAGTAACTTTTACATATTTCCAGAGGAATTTCCCATGGTTCCTATGAAAATACCCTTTTTTTCAAGCATGTACCTAAACAGTAAGAAATTTTTTGGTCTGGGTCTGCCATTATGGCTCAAGTGATGGAAATTGGCTTCAAAGACTGCAGGCTTAATCCTGTGGCATGCCACTGCCACAAGCATGGCAGAGGGAAAGTTCTCAGTTCTGGGTGCGAGGGCAGGAATTGCATTTGTACTGAGCAACACATTTCCCCCTAGAAACTGATACTACAAAAGCAGACTACTACACAATGTTGCAGGGTACCTGAAATGCATTCAGGTGCAAAGAAGATGTAAGAGACTGTGTATACAGAAATGATGGTCTAGCATGCAGCAGTAGGTTAAAGCTGGCTAATCAGAATGTAACAAGTCATCGGTATTCATCTCAAATATATAAAAAATTCAACGGATTGATGTTTTATGTTCTTTTTGTTGACCAAGAAGTACCACGTAAGTGTTAAAATATTTTCATTCTGCAGCACCTGATGGAAACAACTACTTCTTTATTCTTCCAGTCCTGTTGACTGGACTCCTCTGTTTGGATATTCTCTCTCACAACGAAGTACCAACACAAATCCCAGAAAGAAGTGAGTGCTGTGGTCATGAGGAAACACTGGTATATCATGACAGAGGCAGCCCAGCATTTATTTTGATTAAAAGTTCTGAAGGAACTCAACTTCTTGGCTTTTAGCTGATTTGTATTCAAGTGACCATGATAAAATTAAGAAGTTATCACCTCTGAAGTGACTTGTATTAATAAATTCACTTAGAATGAGCCATTTCATTCATATGAATACAATACAGACATGTACCAGTTCCCAAATAGAGTATTGTTATCCTGCACATTTTGTGTTTCACAAACAGTATGATACATCATTGCATCCACTACCAAAATGGAGTCAGCAGCACAATTCAGTCACTTAGGATACAACACGATTAATAACTTTTCCCTATGAAGTAATACAAGAATTGTTAGTGAAGAGAATATAAGTGAAGAAGATTGTGACTAAAATCATAGGTAGTTTAAGACAGTACTGCTCCTGGCTGTCTGTCCATCCCTTATCCTGGAGGTTGCTACACATATAACTGGGTTACTGGAGGAAACGCGTACCTGCATCTCAGCTGTGCGTGTTTGCAATTCAGCATATTAGTACAAACTCAGCTGGAAATTTAAGCAAATGCAGATACATACTGGTTAAACTCAGACACAAGTACATGAGGCAGGTGTGTAGAGGGGCTGCTGAATTTCAGTCGAAGGCTGGAATAAAGCTAGTGGGCAGGCACGCCTGCCAGGATCTCAACGGGACACTTCTCAGAGCCCTGGGGTTCAGCAGCCTTTCTTTTTTTGGCAAGTCATACCAAAAGTGCCAAAGCTTTAACCCCCATTGTCATCAATCCGACAGGTTTTCCAGTTCTAAATCAGGAAGATAAATACTGCATGCTGGAACAGCTTAGGCCCTGCTTGTGAACAAACTGTGAAGGCACAGTCCCAATGTATAGAACCAAAACACATGAACTGTGCCAAGAATGAAAAAAAAAAAAAGTTGTGCACGTTTTTACATTGCTACAAGCAAACCACGAATTTCCTTTTTAGTTTTGACATAAAATAGCCAATTTTTTTTATTCCTAAAGTAGTGAATTACACAATCCTGCTTCACTGCACACCAATAATGTACAATATATGACCTGTGGCATTAGAATGCACGTATTTACACTTTAAGATCTCATTGCTGAGCAATTATACTGTGTCCATGACAAATACGGCAGCTTTAAGTACTCTTTATTCCCTATTCTTCCTATGGACAAAAAGAACACAACCAAAGTTTAACCAAAGGACTGTGTGAAATGTGTGAAACTTTTTTGATTTTTAAAAGCCCTTTCCCTACTGAGGTCAGATGACAAGACCTTTGAAATGTATTTTCCTATGGTTGGGAAAAAAAGTCTTGTGACAGTATCTGTCTGTGGTGATCTGTTCCTCTTTGGCTCAGCACATGACTTGAGAACACAGCTCTTCCTAGCCCCAAAACCTACTTCTAGACTATTTCACACCAGAAAGTAGTATGCCTTCCTTTTCAGTATTAAGTTTTTCTCATAAACTGTGAGTAAAAATTTATCCAATACAACTAACCAGTTTAGTGCAGATTAAAAACAGGAAAATGCACAGAAAGGATAAATAAAGGAAGAGAAGGTAGAAATCGAGATAATGTAAAATCTTCACTACCTGCTGAAATACTGTGGAAATGTTCTGTAAGTCCCTCCATGATGGCACAACTGAGCATCACCTCTTAAGGCACAGGCTGAAGGCAGCTGTTCCAAGTATCTTTTTTATTTCAATAAATAAGATCAAAACATATTTTTCAGATGCTTGGGGCTCTTGCATCCTCAATCATACTGCAAGATGCTGTTCTATTATTTTAATTTTTATATTTAATGAACATAAGATACATTTGTAGGCACTTTATAAACCCCGAGTGAATGTCAGTTGCTGCTTGGAATTTCTACAACCTAAATTGTAGAAATGCAACTATAGGATATACGTAGTGCAAGAAACTAGCAACAGAACACAATATAAGGTGACGGCAGTAAATCTTGTTCCACAACTTCTTATTGTTATTTCCTGGTTTTCAGTGTGTCAAGGGAATTGCAAAAAGGGAAAGAAGTAAAGTAAAAGATTAGAGGAACAAAAAAATGGAAAGAGAAAGATGAGTTGGGGAGAGTGTGCAAGCTGAGGTCATGTCCGTAAAGGAATAGTTCAGAGTTGTGGCAGGCTTTTATTAAACAGCCAGTCAGCACATGTTACTGAAAGATCAATTAAATGGTTAATCAACTCTGCAAAGTTCTTTGAAGTGTCTTTCCACAGCAACTCCAACAGCCTGGAGTTGGTTGCAGTCTTTTTGTTCACAGATTTGCATATCTAGGTTCTGCATTAGCATAGGAGACCTTTCCAAAATTTTTTGCTCCAAGGAGCGCTGGAGAGCAGGACGGTTCAGTCTGCTCTATTTTAATTCCTACCCTACTTCCACCACATCAAGTTCTGCTTTGGAGGCTGTCACTGTCACAAAGCTCTGGCCAACTGGCTTGCCTGATTTTTTTCTTGACATATATATGTGATAAAATAAAATCTCGTCAGCATTAGAATAACCAGTCCCGTAGGAATTCATGTAGCCTTTTCATCAGTTAGCAAAAATATCCTCAGCTCTCTCCAAGAAAACTCTCGAACAGATGTCTTTTCATGAAAAAGTTGCCAAATTCTGACAAATTGGAACCAAGTTGAGATAGCAAGATCCCAAATCTTGATGCCCTTGCACTGAACATCCTGCCAACAAGACCCTTCTATCAAGAGGGAAATCCAGCTACAGAACCTCTGCTGTCTACACAAGGAGTGAGATAGTGTCTCAGAGATAATGATTTCACACGTTTTGGTCTGTATGGCTGAAAATCATCACCTCAAACACTACCCTGAGATGAGTGGGTTGCCATTGCAGATATTGATGCATTGGTATGATGTTTTCCTGGCAAAATGCCCTGCTGTGTATTTTCCACCAGGTCCAGACTGACAGTTATATGCAACGAACTTAACCATGACTTAATGAGTTACCACTCACTGCTGAGCCATGATAACTGGCAGCATTAGGCCTCCTCAGTCATTGCATTTGTGAAATAAAATTAATGCACATTAATGTAAGCTAACTTCACAGCTGCAGGAGAAAAAGAGCCTACACAGGCAATAAATGGCAACTCATTAAGCTAGAGTAATTCGGTTGCTTCTGACCATTTGTAAATTACCATCACCTAACAAATGATTTTATGATGTAGTCACACATAGAGAGCAATGTAGTAATCTAACATAAACAATGTCTATAAACCCCTATCCTTGGTGAGGTTATTTCTCTCCTTAGCAAGGAATAAACTCTCTTATGGAAACATCTTTAGTTCTAGCTAACACTAAATTAATATCATAAAAAGTGTTCCTTGTTTATTAACTCAAATTTTAAGATTGAGATTTCTGATTGTTTTATTTCCTTTTTAAATAAAAATCATGATCAACTTTTATTCAAACAACTGTTTATGGAAAATAATACAGTAGTATTCATAAATGCTACCTGTAATGCAATTGTACCTGATGACAGTTTTCTACAAAATCATGACCAGCACGGAAAGGGTGAGTAGGGATTGGGTACCCACTTCCATTGCAAGATTTAAGGGGCATCATATTAAGCTTAGAGGAGCTAGCTTCAAAACAGACAGAAATTAGATGGTTGCTTATGCTACTAGCAACAGACCTTCTGGAAAACTCTGCAGAGAAGTGGTAGATGGAGGATGTGTAACTTCGGCTCAAGGGGAGAAAAGAAACTGACAGTTATTTCATAGGCAACTCAGTAATCTCACTACTGAAAAGGAGAGGATAATATATACTAGTATGAAATAAATAGTTTATTTAGGTTTTGAGCTTAGAAAGGCTATGTCTTCCAGTCATGCTGAGCCAAAGAGGAATTTATCACCGCAAGGACAGTAAAAAGTAACAGATATTGCCACAACATTCCCCCCCTCCCTTTCTTAGGAAAATGCATTTTAAAGCTCCTGTCATTTAAGACAGCTGTGAGAACATCAGGGAGAAATATCTACCTATGCTTGCCCTATTGTCTTTCTTCGGAAGGGTCTCTCTGCTTACAATCACTGTTGGAGACAATAATACATGGGGTTAAACTGACTCTTGATCTGAACGACTACTGCAGCTCTTTTGTAGATGTCCTGGCTTTGTATTTCCATACATGTTCTCCAATATAATGTAACACCGAGTAAAATCTAGCAAGTAGGCAGGTTAACAGTTTCTTCCTGACTCCTCCTTGCTACCAAGTAATCCAAACCAAGAAGAGGAAAATAAAAAGACAAGAGCTCAGCACTACTCCTTTTTTTCCTCCTGAACTATGCACGCACATGCAGTTGCTTTGTGTATTGCAGTGAGGCAAATTTTAAAAACTCAGCAAGTCTCACATCAACCTAATTTTGTTCTAGGAAGTATGCCTTCCAATCCAAGACAGAAGCTAAATTTGTCCAGTGAATTATTTCCTGTGAATAATTCACCCAGTTTTACTACACCCAAATTTCTTTAAAGTTGGAGGCATGCATAGCTAGCTAACCCAACACTACAATTATGCTGGCATTTCCTTATAGAGTCTCTTAAAAATGCTATTTTCCTAGCTATTTTTGTCCTGATTTACTGGCTGCTTATGTCAGCACAAAGCTGCCATGAACTTCCCTGATACCGAATCAAGCTAAATTCATGTTTCATTTTAAATAGACGCATACTGTTCTTTAATGTACTTGGATATGGATAAGAGTCTTTAAACTCTACATATTTCCAGCTATATGCTACAGCTTTCTGTATTAGTAAGAAGTATAACATTTAAAAATAAAATGTATACACTCGCAGCTTTTAAATTACCCCTGTCCTGTGGAAGAATGGGTCAGTATTTTTGCAAAGACTGCACGAGTTCAATGAAATTCAAGTAGGACTACTGCAATAGCTTTAAGGCTGTAAAGGGGAACACAAGATGAGGACCGCAATAGTGAGATTCCACTATTTTAACAGTTATGCTCATTTGCAGTTCCGCAGGAAATTTAACACATTTTGCTAAATATTAGGCGCATTGGTGGACACTTGAAGATCCACTCAAATAAATGTATGATAAATGATAAATATGGCAGCTGTCACACTTGACTAAGGAAGGAACTTTTTAACCTCATGAACTTTGTCAGTTGTTCAGTATAGGACAAACGAGTATAAGAATTTATACAATCCATATTATAATATGGATAAAAATGGTGTACATATACCATTGGAATGGCTATGTAGAAACAGATTAGTTCCACCTATAGAAAACCTGTTAAGTCCCAAAGAAAACATACCTTCCTACCCACCTACTGACAAAAATATTGGTTTCACTTTGTTTAATTTCTACAAGAGCTAATACAAATAAGAACAAGCCAAAACTCAAGGGAATAAACATTGTTATAGCCCAGGACAGTGTTAACTCAGTACATGGTTGTATGCAATATAGCCACATGCATTGCTTGAAGGGAGGGGATGAAGCCAGCTGCTCTGGAGAACAGAAACATAAGAGGGGTAATTTCCTTGGTGTTTACAGGTGTAATGTTAGTTTTTGAATCTCTAGGTTTCTTTGCTTTTATTCATCCCGTTTGTGGGGATCCCAGTACCATTACAATCGTGACCCGATTTGTTCTGAAACACACGATGCACAAATGAAATTATCTTCCATCACTGAGCACTCAATTTTAAGGCTACCTGCTGCAGCCTCTTTTCCGTGAGTATCTTTGCAATTTACCTGGTTTACTGATAAATAGTTCGCTACTAGCAGAAAAATAAGCTTTGATGTTTTGGGATAGTCACATCCCTGCCCTTCACCTTTAAATGCTAACCTCGCCCTGCTTCCTGATGCTTTGCTTTTCTTTTGAATCACGGGCATGATCTCTCCTCCTGTCTTCTCAGCAGTAAAATTACTGCCATAGCAGAGCTGACTTAGGAGGGTGATCGCTCTGCAGAACATCCTGAAGCGATGCTATCAGGGCACTGCGGGCACCACCAGCCCTGACTGTCCCTGCCTGGCTCCCCCAGAGGCTCCCCACCCAGCCTCCGGGCCTGTCAGCCCCTGCCTCAGCAACGCTGCAGCAGACCCCATGCCCAAAGCAGCCCCTTGCTCTTCCCGCCTGGGCTCCTCGCACGAAGGCGACCCGACTTGCCACCTTGCACCGGCCCGGCGGTGGATCCCCGTCCTGTCGCTCACCTCCATGCCGGGCTGCACTCCTGCCTGCCAGGCCCCAGCTCCAGCCGCTGCTCGGCCCTGCTGGCATCCCCCTGCTCTCACAGCTCTTGGACAAGGCAGGGCAGAGGTAAGAGGAAATGTATCATCTCTTCAGCCACAGCAAATCTGAGAGTCCCAAAACGGGCTATGAAGTCCCAGGTGGGCTCCTATTCCTTCATCAAGATGTGATTTGGCCCAGGTGGGTATGAGCAGGCAGGGCTGTGTGAGGGGCACTGCGCCCTGCCAGTGCCAGCACAGCTGGCCGCCTCCTCCAATTGTGTAATGGAAATGTGTACCCCACTTTTCTTCTGAATTAGTTAAAAAAAAGAAGTTCCTGTAGCTAAGCCTGAAGATATACCGTATTTCAAAGATAATTTTCTCCCTCTTGAGTTTTTCAGAGCTATTCCTCCCTTTGTTGGTTTTTTTTTAACATCTACTTTTGCTACCTATCTTACACCCAAGTTACAAACACTCTGCGTTAAATACCTCTACGTCCCTGACACAAGAAAATACCCAGCAGCCACTTTTGCCAGGAAAAAACATATGGCCCAAACTGACTGCCAAAAATAGTCTGTCATTCCTACTATAAAACTGCTAGTTAGCTGGAAAAAAGAAACACAATTTCAAATATCCCAGTGTCATACCAGAACCCTATGAATTCAGTATATTCTCTGAACACACAGAAATTAATCAGACCTATTTAAAATATAAAAAATAGTCATTTACAATAACCCCTTAATTAAATGTAAAAATGTAAGTGTGTACATAGATATAGATAGATAGATAGTATAGAGGGATATATATGTATACGTAAAATCCCCAACACAGAATGTTGTTATTTCAGTGCAGTGTGACATCCTTATTCACTGAGCAGACGTAGACATGAACTTGATGATTAGGATGAGAATAGGGACACCAGTTCACAAAAAAAATGCTTACTGGGCACATGACTCAAATACTATTACAAGTATGAAAAATTAAAAACTCCAAATCATAATGAAATGCCAAAATACAGCAGGAGGCCTCAGATTGATAAATGGTGATGTATATATTACAACAGTGGAATACAGTTGGATAAAAGTTGTGAAACATTTCAGATACTGCACAAGCAACTTTGTTTCTGTGTTATTGTTTTATTTAAATGAACACCACGCAGAGCCAAAGCATGTATATATTATAGAGATGTGCACCAAATAGGGAAGACCACGTTGAGCTATACTGTGCCACAAATTTACTGTGGATGTTTCTTGCCTCTTTACCAATTCTCTGCCAATCTGTTTTGCTGGATTTACCTTTACTATCCCATACACCAGCAACTTTGAGGAAGATGACATAATGATTTCTGTCTCAGATCTAGGTTCGTAGCTTTTATGAAATTAGATATTTCAAGGCCTACAGGCCTGTAATTTCGAGGTATATTTCACTAGAAAGCTAAGAAACTATAGGGGTTTTTATTAAAACCTAAATGCCTATATCAAGTAATTTCACCATTAAAAAGGAGGCCTCATAATTTGAAGTTTTAGCTTATTGCCATGATAGATCAAAATATCTCAGATACCAGAATAAGAAGACTGTTTATCTAGTTCAGGTCATAATTACCCTGGTAGAGTAAGTTTCCATTGGCACATGCAATGCACTGAAGCCAAAGGTTTTGTGGGCATGTATTATTTCATGAATGTCAGATAAAGAAAATGATTTGAAGTATTTGCTTTGACAAAAGCAAGATCTACATAAATTAAAATGTGAAATAACAGCTGAATTGATGATGACAGGATGAATCAGTTCCTTCCTGCTGAAGTTAAAGCTTATTTAAAACAAAATGAAAATCCCCTTCATTTTTCTTAGATCAAAATTTGTACTTTTTCCCCAAAAAACTGAAGCTCAAAATTTTCATTCTAACTAACACGGCATGAAGTTAAAATTTCTGAACAAGCAGAACAATAAATCTCTGTTTGATTACATGTAATTCTCTGTACATGGGCTATTTTCTGCCTTACATTGGAAAAGCTGAAGCTTAGTGAGACGCAGCAAGTACAGGCTGCATCTAACCTTTGGGAACGGGTCACACTGCTACCAAGGTGTATCTGCATAGCACAGTTCCACAAATTCTCTTGCAAAAATCCTGTTTTGCACAACCTATATCCATGGGTGGAAGATAGAAATACAGCGCTACTTCTGTGAGGCACGGGAGGCACAATACAATTTGAAACAGCAGAATCTATCATAACTTTGGTTTAAAATGCTGATTGTGCTGACCAAGTCTTTCAGCTCTCTGAAGAAAATGTGGTAGGCCAGTATTAAGTTCTTAATTTGGGCTGTGTGCTCTGTTTCCATTGTTCCTGTTGTCAGGAGCAATGATGCTAGAAAAGCAATGTAGTCTTCTAGGGGATTTGTTCATTTTCAAAACCTATTTTGAGGTCTGAAAGAACAAGCAGTCTTTTTTGCTGAAAAAAAAAAGTCCTTCATTCTAACTACGAATATTCCCAGAAGAAGATCCATCTCAATTTCACGAACACCTCAATGCTTCTCAAGATTTCCTTTCTTTCTGTCTTTCTGGCAAAATAGGCACACAGCTGGAGCCAATCACTCCCTGTGCCAGTGCATTTGTCAATTAGTTCGAAGAAAATCGCCCAGCACGTAAGGCTGAACTTATGATCAGACAGGAAATTATGGTCTATTATGCAATTTTATTCTCGTCTGTGATTGATTGACTGCACATCAAAGGGCCACTCTGTGGCAGCCAGATACTTGTTAAGGTAAAAATAGTTTTGTAAAAGCAGATGGTTGAAGCAAGACACCAGTAGATCAGAAATACTGAGTCTGAGTATAGTACACTTTCCGTGAGGCTTTTAGAAATAAAATGGAAGGATTTTAACACATAGCGTTCCTTTGCAGTGTACTGACATTAAAAACTGTATGGTATTTTCAGATTGGAAGTCTGCCAAGTTCTGATCGCAGTTTTCCCTCCCACCCTATTTAGAGCGGTCTGCATATCAACAGCTTTATACCCATAAATAGGTAATTTTTTTCTGGAGCATATGCTCCATACATAGGGTCTATCAGTATATGAAGTTATGAATATGAATAATTCTGTATGCAAATAACCTCCCTGAGCTCAATAACACGTTTTACATTTTTACAATGTTTAGGGATAAAATGATTGTGACACATATAGTTATAAAGTCAATATGTCCACCTTAGTAACACTTTTTTTAACAAAATATGAACCCAATTACTTATAGAGGAAATGAACTGTGTCAGCTTAGGCAAGTGATAAATGTGAAACAAGAATAAAATCAGAACAAGATTTATTTAAATAAAGCCATCAAATGTTTTAAGCCAATCATCCAACTAAAACCACACCTTTGTAATGGCATGTGTGAGCTTTGAATAGTGACTAAAATTTAAAATGAAATGCTGTGGCAAGCTAACGGGCTGAAAAAAATACAGAAATAGGTCATTTGGTTAGATATTTAGGAACGTATTTAGAGGAACTTACAGTAAAATTGAATTAGTTTAAGAAGAATAAGAATTCTGAACAAAAATTGCTGTTTTAAACTGAGTACGTCAAGCATTAGGTACAAATGTGACAATGTTCTTGGAATCCTCATTTTACAAAAGAGAAGTAAATATGGATGTATTTCTTCTTATAAATTGTTATGGTATACAAAAAAAGTGTTTTTCTTTAATTTCTCTTTCTTCCAAAGAATTAATAAAAAATGATACAGCTGGATCACAAATGAATAGTTAGTAATTCTCCAATAAAATAATATTAATAATAATTCTTGTTATGGAGAAGGGAAGTTACATCAGTAAAAAAAATATGTACAAAAGACTTTGAGCCATTATTTATTTGTGATACCACATATGGTGGTAATTGCAAAACTGCAAATATTTATCATCAGATAGATGAATTCCTTATTTTCTTCCTTGAAAAAAATCCAGAAGAACTAGCACGTCTCATGACTTCTAGACAATTAACAGAGGTAAACTTAATGGGGCGGGGGGGTCTCTAAATTTGCAAAAAGACACCATTATTTAGTTTAATAATGCATCGCATGTAAGATGTTTTCGTAAGATTAATGCAACTGAAACAGCAATAGCAATTAACAGTTACACTGTTAGTGAAACTGTTTCATTACCATGATAAACAACTTCTATAAGGATATTACTTACAACAAGCAGAGAAACCAAGAAGTGTATTAAATCAGATTAAAAAGGGAATGTTACCTTCCCCAGAATCCAGCTTTTCTGAAGCCAGCATTTTTATGTGCTTTTCACTCCTAAACCTCACTGGCCTAGTAAAAGGTAAGGAGAATTTTTAAAATCCTAAAAGTTTCTGGCTTTCACAAGTCATAGGAGCCTGGAATGCAAGCTCATTCCAGGCAATCGGTGGACTCGGGCTACCCTGGATCTCCAATAGTGGTGCTCTGGCCTGTCCATGAAATACTGTTAAGCCCTTTCATGGCCATAATAGCCAGGACTGATGTAGAAATGGATGCCTTGTAAAACAGAAGGGAGCGTGAAATACCATGATTTAACAAAGTGATAATCCTTAGCTTGAAATGCCAGGAAGACCCAGGAGACCTCAGAAGCCTGAGGCCTGTATCCAGACAACACTCACCAGACAAGTACTCTGAGTGACTCATAAAAGATTACTTGAAAAATAGAGTAAATATATTTCAGTGCACCACAGAGCAATGCAAAAGGGAGACAAAGGGAATAATGAAACTAAGAGAGGAAAGACTGGAAATGGAAAAGAAATAGATCAGAAGAGGAAGAAAAGGCTTCTCCAGGATTAGGGAGGACCTACAGTCAGTGCCATGATTTGGGAAATAAAACTGAGTGGTCTCCATTTCTCTTGTGTAATATAGGTAACTCATGAAGCAGCATGAAAAATGTCCTTATTCCAGGCTGTGCCTTTTAGGAATCAGAAGAAAACAGAAGTTTGCAAAGATCCTCTAACTCACACTAAGGGTAGGGATACAGGACGGGTACTGGTAGAAAAGGATACATCTCAGAATTTTTCCTTTAACTTTTTTTCTAACAGTTCAATGAATAGTGTATTTTTTATTTTTTTAAAGAACAAAGAGTAGAAGGAAAATAAAGTATGGTACAGGTGAAGGAATGCAATCACAAGGGAAGAAAACATTAAAAACTGAGTCCACCTTTCAGTGTGTACTGGCCAAAACATTTCCACCTCCTGTCAAGAGTCATATATTTTACAAAGTTAAATATTGATATTAATTTGTCATTCAAAAATTCCACAGGGAATAGTCCTAAATTCACAGTATGCAGGTATCCATTTCATAAAGAAATTTCACAAAGTCATTCAATAAAATTTGTATAAAAAAAATAAAAAGCATAAAGATGTGATTCCTCCAAATAAGCCTGTATCATTGGCCAAAGCACTCAACACAAAATTAAAGTCTCTCAAAACTTGCAGGAATCCTAAATTAAGACACGAACAAAAGGACACTAATACAAATACTAGTTTGAAATACCTGCTGTTTTCTGAAGTAGTAAAATTGTATAATTTAAAATTATTTAGCACTTTTCTTCAGTATTTTCTGTTTTTTTATAGCTCAGTGCAACTCTGAGTCTTTTTTCCACCTAAATGAACCATGAACATAGAATTCTGCAGTTGAACTGATTCAATTCCTTTTTAAGCAAAAAAACAAAATGTAATCCTTGCATAGTATATAATACTCCAGTAGAAGAAAACACTCCTCTTTATTGCTTTCTTGTAGATGCCATTAAGAGAAGGTCAGCCCAATATAGTATGTCCAACTTGGATTCTTCTAATATTGCTGGGATAGTGTAATTTTCTACCCAGAAAGTGTCACCGCCTTACATTAGTTTTACCTGGAAGAGTAAATTAAAAATAAAATATATATATATTTGTAGTGAAATAATGACTGCACCAAAATACTGAAGTAAACCTAGATCTAAAGATTACTCAAAATTAAAAAAAAAAGCAGTCACAATAACTTAAAGAAAGCTGGAAAACAGCTTCACATAAATCTAACAGCTTTTTGTGAAACCTTCCTTCAGTATGTTTGCATTGATGCAAACTGAGATTGAATACTGTTATTGCAATGATTTTGTGAATGTCATAACAAGAAAGACCCAGAAAACGGCATTAAACAATGAAAACCAACCCCAAGCAACCTCTTGTGAAAAACACAGTTGCTATGTCTTTAATGACCACACAGGCTTTGGGTTCCCATTCAGTACCTGTGCCAGTGCAAGCTTTGAGACAGCCAAGAAACACTCCGGGCCCCAGAGCAGAGCTGACCACATTACGATCTCTGTTCCCTGGCAACATCAATACTGCTTGAACAGCCCTCCCAAAAACGCATGAGCTTATGTGAAACGCATTCGAAATGCTGAAATACTGTGGAAGGATTATCTGGTAGTTCCTTTAGGAGTCACTCATCATATATATACTACCTATATGCTCTCTATATACACACATTACATAAACACTGTGCATGTATGTATATGCTAGTAACTTAACAGGAAAATTTCAAGAGTTTGTATTAATATGAAAAAGGCTAACAGCTGAAATGTATCTTATTTTCTGGATTTAGACAAGTTCCCATCCATTACTCAGCTACAAAGCTCATCATACCAAGTAGGTGGATTGGCTTCCTTACTCTACACTGATGGTAACTGACGCAGACCTGAGCACTCATTTTTGGCATCACTCAGTCTGACTGCATCAAATCTAGGTCTAATTGTTAAAGGACTATTGTACCACTCTTCACTGTTGCGAGAAACACAAGCACCTGTGCAGGGCAAGATGGAACACACAATGCTAAAATGCAAATGCTAACCTTTTCTGAAGACTTCTGGGTGATACGGAGAGGAACTAGATTAGTCTAGCCCTGTGTACAGTTCACTAAATCACCGGTACTAAATGTTTCTGCGTTACTAACGAACATAAAGAAAGAAATGTTTTGATCATTTTGACGCTTCCATTAAATCTCTTTCTATTTAATGGCACAGTGTGTCGGAGAAAAATTATTCGAGGAAGCTTTATTTAAAAACTGGAGCCAAAAGCAATGCAGCTGATATAGTATCAACAATCCTGACCCCATGAACCACACTCCAAAAATACTAGAGGATCAAGAGCCACACGATTCATTCCACACATGCTGGAGAGACAGACACAGAGGCTACTCTACGTGTGCTGTACTCTAGAGGCAGGACAGTAGAGGGGCTTTCCAGGGATCCCTACCTCACAACTGAAGGACAGAACAGAGTAGGATGTATAAATGGATCCCTACATACTTATGGCAAGCCTCTCCAGTTCTTACCTGCTCATTTTCCACACGAAGGGATTATCCAGGAGCCCCCATGCAATCACGTCTCCAATCTGTCACGTGCCACAGCCTTACTACAAATGCTGCCTTTGACTTCTGAGATGCGTCTGGCTCAAGTGCCTCAGCTCAGCTGTGCCTGGACTATTGTGACTAATGAATAAGGCACATGGGAAGAGAGCCTGGTCCCACCACAGCAGCAAATCCATGTGGGCCACAGCGGGGCCAAGATTTCACCCAAGAAGTCCAAAACCGTAAATGATTCTTGTCCAAGAAGGAAAAGTGCATTTTTATATATATAGTAGAAGAATAGAATGTTTTCGTTCCAAGTCAACCAAAGAATGAATGCAGATTAATTAACAGAAGGGAATATTTTTATGTTCAATATAAAAGTGTGTTCCACTAAAGTTATACCCCTAAGATAGGTTTATAAAATATAAAATGCTATGGGTGTATTATTGCCATCTGGTTGAGAGTACAGAATTCTGAATATTTTAGAATTTATCATATAAATATTTGGCTCACAGATTAGAAATAATTATGAACATCAAATGACAATTTTTTTTCCCAAAAGGATTGTTAGTTCATTAAGTTATAAAAAATTATCACTTCTGGATAATTTTTATATAATTTTCTAGCATTTACCTTTTCCCAAGTCTGTCACCAACTACCTGTTCATATGTATTCATAAAAATGTCAGCATATTAAAACATTTTATTATACTGTGGCTTTGATAAAGACATAAAATTCTTTAAAGTACCTACCAATAGCTACTTGTTGAAAAACTACTCTGAATATAAAACCTTAAAAAGTATTACTGATACTGACATTCTTATGAATATCAGATATAGGAAATACTCAATCCAAGTAATAGAATAATATTTAATAGACAGACTGAAAACTTATTATGGAACTGTCAAAACAATTAGCATGCATTAAGACTTGATAAATATTCAATTTCAGGAAAGTTAGTATGCAGCACTCTGAATTTTTCTGAGAATGTTCCTTTATTCTTTCAAAATAAATTTACCTTTCAAATTTTAATACAAGAATTCAAAACACTGGCTTTGCATCCCAATCTAAGATGCACTCCTTCCAGCCTGCAATTATGATTTATTTTTTTCCTTTTCAAGATGGAAAATACGTTTTCTGAACAGGTGTGATACTGACATACATTCTTTCATTACATAAAAAATAAATCCCAAAGCCTTAACTTTGAACCCCAAAATGGTCTAGAGTAAGGCAACTACATGTGACCACAATTTTGTTGCACTTGAAGTACTTTGCTTCTCTCCTGCTGCTGTTTATAAAAGCAAAGCAATGAAAGCAAAATGATAGCTTTAGGTACTGTTTTTAAAAGCGGCAGAAGGAGCCTGCTTGCCAGTGCTTAGGTAGGTCTTACTCAAAGATGCGAGCAAACACAGACTTCAGGACTGTTAAGGAGCTCTATTCATCATTCTGCTCACTGGCGAATTTTGCCATTCACTGAACCAAAATTTCAAACAGCTCGTGTTTAACTGTTGTCTCGGTATTTGTAATATTAACCTGGGATATAGAAAAACCTTTTCCAGGTTCTGCTCCAATATGCAAGTATGTTATAAGAAAAAAGGCCAAACATGCTATTTTTTTTTTCCTTACTGTCAACCAAAACAGTGATGAAACTAGTATGAAAATCTAAACTAACCTATACTACTTCACACAGGAGTTGTTAGTCCAAATATGGGAAATCAAGTAATAAAATCAAACAAGTGGAAATATACATGTGACTCTTCTGTATCTTGAGTAAGTTCTGTACCTGGTTTTAGATAGAAAGAAGACAGGAACCTCCTTGCTGATTTTGTGAATCTTGCAGGAAAACCTTCTGACAAAACAATTCGGCAGACTGACCTGAATTCAGAAACAGCTTCTGAATGACAGCCGCGTGGCTTTTCATTCAATTATTATGATGTTATTAATCTATTTATTTCCCTGAATGTAATATTTACTAAAAGAAAAATCACCACCTCTTTTTACTCTGATCTGTGTTACACTCAACATCAGCATTAACAGTTACTGCTGTCATCCTGACAATTAGGATCAGCTTGTCTGAAGAGTTTTTTATATAGGGAACTACTACTGCAATTCACTGTATGAGACACCCTGTTGTGTTCATGTGTACAGAGAACCATCAGCTGCACTAGGGATACACCTTGACTTACTTGTAGAAGGATGGATTTCTTGCAAAGGTGCCACTAAGAGTTTCCTAAGGTGGTAGACAAATATTAAATTATAATTGTGTATCATTTTGAGGACCTGTGATCAGTGAACCCCTACAATGGAAGAACGCTCAGAGGAGATGGCAAAGGGCAGTGTGCTCCCGAGGCTCACGGAACGATGTAGGGAGTGACTGGCAACAGCTGTGGCAAAGAAAGCTGAACATAGCTCCATACAAAGAGGCCCAGAGGGTGGCTTTGGTCTAGATAAATGGCTGCATCAGTTGAGTGGATCAGCCAGCTGCAATCAGTTGAGTGGATCAACAGGTTACATCAATTAAGTGACCCAACCAGTTGTGTAACTGTTCATCCCTGAGTTAATCAAAATAGAGCAAATGTCCTCCGGCATGTGCTGGACCAGCACAGGGGGGTATATATGCACCTCTGCCAAGCATACAGTATAAAATAATAGAACAATGAACAAAAAGAGCTTTGGACGTAGCAATGGGCTTGAGCTGACTTCTCACACCACATATTCCTTCCTGGCCACTGGGGACACCCAGTGTCACGACAGTGAGCATATTATATAGACTGGTAACGAGAATCACATTCACTTTGTGATTCAGCTTTATATTAAAATTGCTATACTCTGCAAACTGTAATTTATCCTGGCATTGTGATTTACATGTATTGCTGTATTGCTCTGCTAACAAAAAATCCCATGTAACAACATATAACTTCAAATAAGTAAATTTGTTGTTAAACACTAAATCTTCCACACCTAGAATATCTCAAAGATGGTCAGAGAGTACTGGGCTCCAACAGAAACGAAGTCTCCTATGCTCAACATAATATATATATATATATATAATATATATATACATATATATATTTACTTATACCGAATCAACTTTGAAGACCTAGATGACTGACTTCCAGCAGGGAAAGACAAACAATAACAAATTGTGTGTAAAGGATTATTTTTAATACAGCAAATAAGATACAAGAGGTGCTTACTTCTAGCCTTACTGTGCTTTTCCCCTGCTGTGAACTAACAAAACATTTACTAATCAATACATCAAACACACTAAACAAAGTCAGAAGTTCATAGGCTACAAAGAATGCAAGTGAAAACAAGCTCAATATTGAAATGGGACCCTGTGCCCTTCATTTGGTTCTGCAGCTGTGTCATGAGGGTGATTTCACTCTCCTCTGTCTCCACATTGAATAGCTGATACTACAACAGGTCATTTTCAGTAAATTATTTTCAGTATTAGAATTCCTCAGGTTAACTGTGGTGCTAACTGCAACAGGACTTGTTCTCCAAGTAGTGTTACTTTGTTCAACATGTCGTATCAGAGTAAGTTAAAGCCCTGTAAGTAGATTTTTATGCTGAGGCAAAGCATACATTAAAATGATGAATTGTTGGGAATCCTGATCAGAGAGGTAAATTTGTATTTCTTGCTTGAATAAATTTTACTGTCTTACTTTTGGTTTGTAGATTACAGAAACATGCATTTGGAGATAAAACAGGGCTACTCAAGCACGTGGATGCTCAACCAGCTCTCAATCATTGTCATGACTCAGGGATTAACTGCGTTTTTTCAAGCAACTATTGTTTGCAGAAATAAATCATAGTAATACAAAAATAAGATAGGGGAAATGACAGGCTATCTTTTTGTTAATTTTATCTGCATGCATCTGCATTTGACATCTTAAAAATTATTTTTTCTAATACCCCCTTCTAGTTGCAGAATAAGTCATCTCATTATCTGCTGGCCTCTGGCACTAATATCCACTTTCTTTTACAAAACCTTGAAGCCCCTACTGTGGAGAAGCTAAATATAATAAATAATAAGCAACTACAGAATCCTTTAAGAATAGATTTGTTTTGTGCTACGAATTTCTGAAGATGCTTATAATCAGATATATGGAATTAACTTTAAAAATACTAAATAACTTAGGTTGTCAGAAGGGATTACAGATGTTTTCTTCAGCTGTTGTTCCAAATCATTCCCAGCGTTCTGATTATCTTAAGGCCTAACGTATATCCTCAGGAAGTGGAACTGAAGATTTATCATATAAAAACCGACCAACCACATACTAAAAAAATCCTGTTCTAGAATCTTCCCCAACTAAGATAATAAATGTCTGATAATAACTGACAGTGATGGTAACAGTATTTCAACACCAGATCCTGCTTGAAGTCCATACCTAATACTTGTTTTGTGTAGTCTTTCTCTGAGAATACATCCACACACTGGCCTCCGAGTAAGGTCAATCTGAAGAAGTACAGTACCTAGCAACATCCTTTGTCTACAATTTTCATTCCTATGTTTTGAAATATGTTTACTAATGCCAAACATGAAAGAAGAAAAGCAAGTATGTACAAGGGAAAAGAAAAAGCTTCAGGAGCTCCACTGAGACCTCAAAATCATGCCTAAGGGCAGAATCAATCTTTATGTTAACAGCAATGTTGGGGCAGCAATTGTCCCTGTCAGAACGATCATTCTCTCAGATAACAACAGGGTGACAGCAATCACTTCGCGTTTTTCCTTAGGCAATCTGCATAAATGTGCAGACAACTTGTTCAGGCCTCACTCCTCACATCTACTGACTCCTACTAGGGAGCACACTCAGCTGCCACGGTGAAAGCAAGGCAAAACCACAACCTTGAAAACAAGTTACCCCTTCTCAAAGCAGATCCAAATATAGGGGCATGAACTAATGCCACCTTCCTTTTTTTTCCCTTTTCCTTTTTATTTTAATAGAAACTACAACCCATCGAATCTGAAATATATATTGCATATTCATTACATTAAATAAATACAGTAATTGGATTTTCCAGTCATTTAATGTAGATTTTCATCAATATGGTGCAAGGCAGAACAAAGACTGCATGACGAAGAAGTAAAAATAAAACCTAGAAGCTTACATACTGTTGAGCTTCATCAAAATTATCATATCAAAGAATCTGACTTTAGTCACAAATATAGCTTCATTAATCAGCAGTTCAAGTACATAAATCTGCATTTTGGGAGGTATAACTCAAGATGAAACTTCTTCAGAAGTCTGAGATTTAACATGCACATTTGTCACAGAAATTAAAAAAAATAGGGAGAATGGGGGAATCAGAATCATAAAATCATAGAACAGAATCATAGAATGGTTTGGTTTAGAAGGGACCTTTAAAGGTCATCTAGTCCAACACCCCTGCCATAAGCAGGGACATCTTCCACTAGATCAGGTTGCTCAGGGCCCCATCCAACCTGACCTTGAATGTTACCAGGGATGGGGCATCGACCACCTCTCTGGACAACCTGTGCCAGTGCCTCACCACCCTCACCGTAAAAAATTTCCTCCTTATATCTAGTCTAGATCTACCCTCTTTTAGTTTAAAACCATTACCCCTTGTCCTATCGCAACAGGCCCTGCTAAAAAGTTTGTCCCCATCTTTCTTATAAGCCCCCTTTAAGTACTGAAAGGCCGCAATAAGATCTCCCTGGAGCCTTCTCTTCTCCAGGCTAAACAACCCCAACTGTCTCACTCTGTCCTCATAGGAGAGGTATTCCATCCCTCTGGTCATTTTTGTGGCCTTCCTCTGGACTTGCTCCAACAGGTCCATGTCTTTCCTGTGCTGAGGACTCCAGAGCTGATCGCAGTACTCCAGGTGGGGTCTCAAGAGAGCAGAGTAAAAGGGGAGAGTCACCTCCCTCAACCTACTGGCCACACTTCTTTTGATGCAGCCCAGGATGCGATTGGCTTTCAGGGCTGCGAGCGCACATTGCCAGCTCATGTCCAGCTTTGCATCCACCAGTACGCCCAAGTCCTTCTCAGCATGGCTGCTCTCAATCCCTTCATCACCCAGCCTGTATTGATACCGGGTTTCCCCTGACCCCGGTGCAGGACCTTGCACTTGGCCTTGTTGAACATCATGAGGTTCACACGGGCCCACTTCTGGAGCTTTTCCAGGTCCCTCTGGATGGCATCCCATCCCTCAAGCGTGTCAACTGCTCCACTCAGCTTGGTGTTATCTGCAAACTTGCTGGGGGTGCACTGAGTCCCACTGTCTGTGTTGTTGATGAAGATACTAAACACTACTGGTCCAAATATGGACACCTGAGGGACACCACTCTTCACCAATCTCCATCTGGACATTGAGCCATTGACCACTACCCTCTGGATGAGACCATCCAGCCAATTCCTCATCTACTGAATAGTCCATCCGTCAAATCTGTCTCTCTCCAATTTAGAGAGAAGGATGTTGTGGAGGACCATGTCAAAGGCTTCAGAGTCCAGATAGATGACATCCCTTGTCCACTGCTGTAGTCCTCCATCATAGAAGGTCACTAGGTCAGTCAGGCAAGACTTGCCCTTGGTGAAGCCATGCTGGCTGTCTCAAATCACCCCCCTGTCCTCCACGTGCCTTAGCATAGCTTCTAGGAGGATCTGTTCCATGATCTTCCCAGGCACAGAGGTGAGGCTGACAGGTCGGTACCTCCTCTCTACCCTTTTTAAAAATGGCTGCAATGTTTCCCTTTTTCGAGTCACCAGGGACTTTACCTGACTGCCATGACTTTCTAAATACCATGGATACCATGGAGAGTGGCTTTGGAACTACAACCAACAATTCCCTTTGGGCTCTGNGGGATGCATTTGGTTAGGTCCCATAGACTTCAGTATGTTCAGGTTGCTCAGGTGGTCTTGAACCTGATCTTCTCTTTCAGTGGGAGGGAATTTGTTCCCCCAGTCCCTGTTTTGCATTCCATCCACTCGAGAGGTGTGGGAAGAGAGGTTGCCAGTGAAGACTGAGACAAAAAAGTTGTCGAGTACCTCAGCCTTCTTCTGTCCATTGTTACCAGTTTGACAGTCTTGCTCATCAGGGCAGGGGGTGGGGATGGTACGCTTTATTTGACCTTGCTTTTCTGGCTGACTTACCTGTAAAAGCCCTTATTATTCTCTGCATCTCTTGCCAAGTTCAGTGCCAGTCACGCATTGGCCTTCCTGACCCCATCCCTACACAACCAGGCAGTGTCCCTATACTCCTTCCAGGATACCTGTCCTTGCTTCCACTGGCTGTGCATTTCCGTCTTGCCCTTTGGTTTGACCAGAAGGTCTCGACTTATCCATGCTGGTCTCTTGCCTTCCTTTCCCGTTTTCTTATACCTGGGGATTGAGAGCTCTTGCGCTCTATGGGAAGTGTCCTTAAAGGTCTGCCAGCTCTGTTCAGATCCCTTGTCACTGAGGGAAGTTTCCCAGGGGATCATATTGACCAGCTCCTTGAAGAGCTGGAACTTTGCTTTTCCAATATTCAGAGTCCTGACTTTACTCTTTGCCTGACCCATATCCCTCAGGACTGCGAACTCCACCAGGCTGCCTCCAATCTTGACGTCACCGATAAGCTCACTTGTGTTGGTGACCAATAGGTCCAGTATTGCATCCCCTCTGGTAGGGCTGTCTATTGCCTGGCTTAAGAAGTTATCCTCAATGCATTCCAGGAGTCTCCTGAATTGCCTATAGCTCACTGTGCTACTTTTCCAGCAGATGTCGGGGTGGTTGAAGTCCCCCAGCAGGACAAGAGCCTGCGAGCATGATGCCTCCTGTAGCTGGAGTAAGAAGGCTTCGTCAACAGGCTTCCCTTGATTGGGCAGCCTGCAGTAGACACCCGGAGTACTGCTTTCAAACATTTTCACAACATATGTAAATCCAAAGTTCTTTGATATTGAAACTAATGTAATACAGATCTTTGAAGTGGAGGAAACATGATTTAACACTGTAGAAAACAACATGCATGGACTTTTAGTACTCCACCTACACTGACAAAAAAGGACACTCCCAAAAATCTCTTGAGCCACAATCTGTAAACAAAGAAAGAACAACTGCGGAGACCATAATCACTTTTAGGGTCCATTAGAAGATAAATTGCCTTTCTAATTAACATTATTCACAAACAGATCTTGAAAATACAGTGCATACTTCTGTGAAAAGGATTATGTAAATAACAGGTATTTGCAAAATTGTTGACTGTGCCAAGATTTCTATTTATTCAGTGGAGCAGTCTAGCAGGTCTATCCAATAAATAATGTAGGTTTTAAAAATTATCATGCATGTGACAATATAAATTTACCCAATAGCCAAGCTCTTAAGTTTTTTCTTATAAATAATGCATACAATAAAAAAAAGAATATGCGTAACTAACATCTGACCTGAGAAATAATACGTATTTTCAGATGACTAGTGTGTACATACAAGATGTAGCTGATTATTTTTTTTTTACATGAGATGACTCTTGCAGGTAAACACTGCATATTTTATGAGTTTGAATTAGTGGAGTGACACCACAGTTAAACTTCTAATTCAACAGACATTTTTTGAGTGCTCTAAAAATCAAAATGCATACTCATATTCTCTTGAAAATTACTATCCTTGAATGGTGTAGAAACTAAGTTTAGTACTAAAATGTATACTATTTTGTTACTGGATTTTATCATTTACCTATATAAAAGTAAAACACCTAACCTAAATTAGTTCTCTAGATTCCCTCTCAGATTAACAGAGTTTAGCACCTGCAGAGCATCCGTCCCCCTAGCTATAGAAGGAACCTAGATGAATAGGTGTGCCTTGTGTAACAACAGCGCTGCTGTACCGAGATAGTCTAAAGATGTGATTGTGACAGTTTTAAGGAGACAAGATGCTTATAGGCTGCTATAGACAGGTAAAGAGGAGACAGGCTTGAAGGCACAGAAGTTCTTCCTCAGGTCTGAAATAAAAACTGCAGTCTTTGAAGTTACATGGAAGTTGACAATGATGAATCTATTTTTATGACCTTGGACCACCTAAAAAGGGTAGGTATACGTTACAGCAAATTGTATTAGCAGTGGAAAGGTTATTGGCAAAAGTGACAGCTGATGAGGTCCTAAGTAGTTAATTAGTTTTAGCCATGTAAAACTTTAATCATTTATCCATGAGAGTATTTGATGCATTTAAACTATCACAGACACAACAGGCTACATAACAGTCACCCAGGCTACATCTGTAGTCAATGGAGATAAACTGGTAGGATAAACGACTCTGTCAAAGTGACTCAATTTTTTCAATTTGAAAAACTGGTTTTAGATCAATCCTACCCTTGGTAAGCATTTCCTGAAATACTGCATACTATTTCCCTATCTGATTCATGCCTATTAACCCATTAAGGCTGGCCACAGACATATCTCATACATCCTCCATACAGGGAAGCAATATTAGAAAAAATGCTAGGAATTATTTATACGAAGCATCTGCAGATTATGTGACACATTATAGCAATTACCTTTGCGAACACTGCAACAGGGTCTCATTCATCTTAATTCCCCAATGTATAAAATACAATGTTTGGATTAATGGCACCTCACTGAATGCATTATATGCACATGCTAACCAATGTGGGCTTGGATCTGCTGCATGTGTTATCAGTCTCTAGCTCAAGTCTACTTAGAGAGATATCGTCCCCAGGCTAAAAACCAACTTTAATAATCAAAAAGTCTACATTAACTTGATGCTACTTTCTTACTATTCAGTATAAGGTATAAGACACTAAAAAGCATAAGTTTCAGCAGAAGGATAATCCTCTAGCAAGCTTCAATTACCAGCACATCAGTAAAACAAGTTGATGACACTTGCTGACCTTTCTACAGACTTTCTCATGAAAAGACCTCCTATATTAATGTAAGCATTTTACTGTTAGATGGGATGTACTAGAAGGTATTCCAACAACAAATTAAAGGTGAAGGGTTATATTTTTCCTAATAATAACCCTCTTTGTTTCATTCCAGCATAGTCTGCTTTTTAAGTATAGCCCTTAGCTATCAGCAGTATTTATTCCCACGAAACCACAATGATTTTCTCATTGTATAAATGCCAACTCCATGTAGCAGAGAAAGAACGGAAGCATAGGACAAATTCCGTGAGTTATAAATGGTCCTTCAGGAAGCCTGTCTGAACTCAGTGTGAACAAAGAACTACTGGGTCCCAGTTCACAGCTTTACCCATTGGACCATCATTTCTTTTTTCCTTTTATTTCTCAAAAAAAAAAAAAAAAAAAAAGCAGTAAGAATGTTACAAAATGAGATGACTTAAGAAGACTTTTCTGATTAAAGTTTGTTAAACGCTCAGCAATGATCCTGCACTGGTCCTCTTGAGGGTGATACTGTTTGGAAGGCACAGCCCTTGTTCAGCCCCAGTGTTACTGTCCCATGATCAGCCTGACTTCATCACAAGTGCACAGCTGGTCTCTGAAGAACGCAGACCAGAGTGCAGGCTACTCCCACCGGCATTCAATCCCAGCATACAAAATGGACATGATCTTTTCACCAAAAAGGACTATGGGGCTTATACAGCATTGATGTGAAACACACCAAACCAACAGGACTAGGAAATACAGATGTTCTCTGGCACATTTTTCAAAGGCAGATATGCTTACATCATACTCACCTAAACTACTTCTTTGTTTGGTTTTACTGCTCACCTTATGGGTAACTACAATTCAATGCTGGCTTAAACACTTTTTTTTAAACTATCTACAATTACTTCAATCTCTTAGTAAATTTATTAAATCCTTTGGGGTTTTATTTATAGATGAAGCGTGTTAAACAAATATAAATTCATCATTACTAAAACAGTGGTGGTGCTTGCTGAAATCAAGTTAGAAGAATTCTAACTGGAAAGAAGCAATCTGCCTTCACACACAATTAAAATAAATTCCTTCACTGCACTCCTCTGCCCTCCCCTCTTCAATACTCTGTCTTCCTCTGAAGTTCCTTAAAAAATGCTTAAAAGAAGAACTTTACTTAAAGATAGAAATTCTTTCATGCTTATAAAGGCCTGACTTTGACCTAAAAGATTTCAAATTAATAGATATGTAAATGTATCTATTGATCTATCCTCCAGGATTGGACTAAGTCAAACAGATGTTACATGGCCAAATCTGAAGCATGATTCCAACTATGCTTTGTGTTTCTAGTGGTTTTGAACCTGCACTTTCTTATATGAGTGAAATTATTTGAGCATTTCAGTACCTTTGTTGTTGACTACCTCTTTTCTCTGCTAGAAATACTGTGCTTCTGTTTAATGCAGTATCTTTTTTCCTATAGTTTTCTTGCTAAAAATATTATAATATATCCTTGCAAGCATATTGTCGTGGTTTCAGCTCAGTCGGTAACAAAGCACCACGAAGCCGCTTGCTCACTCCCCACCCCCCCATCTGGCCACGGTGGGATGAGGAGAAAATCCAAAGGCAGGCTCGTGGGTCGAGACAAGGACTGGGAGGGATCACTCCCCACTTATGGTCACGGGAAAAAGACAGGCTCAACTTGGGCAAGAAACAAAATCCATTTAATTGACTACCAATCAAATAAAAAACAAGGGTATTCGGAAGGAAACCAAACCTCAGAACACCTTCCCCCACCCCTCCCTCCTTCCCGGCTCAGCTCCATTCCCGGTTCTCTCTCCCTCCTCCCCCCGGCGGCGCAGGGGAACAGGGGATGGGGGTTGAGGTCAGCTCCCCACACCTTGTCTGTGCCGCTCCTTTCCTCAGGGGGAAGATTCCTCACTCGTCCTCTTCTCCACCATGGGGCCCCTCCCACGGGAGACAGTCCTTCACCAACTTCNTGGGCTGCAGGGGGACAGCCTGCCTTCTCCCCAGGGGCTGCAGGGCCATCAGCCTCCTCAGGCGCCCCTCCTCCCCCTCCTTCTTCACTGACTCCAGTATCGGCAGAGGTGTTCCTCTCACGTTTCCCAACCCCCACACTGCCGGTTCCCCTTCTTAAATATGTTCTCCCAGAGGTGCTACCACCGTCACTCCCCTCCCAGAGTCGGGTCCGAGTTTTTGGCGCCGGGGAATTTTCCAGCAGCTTCTTAAAGGGGCCGCCTCTGCAGCCCCCCTCCCCTGCCACCAAGGAAAACCGCACCACACAAACCCAAAACACATATGACAACTTCTCCTATAAAACAAAAACTATTAGAGAAAGCAATTATCTTGAAGAAAGAGTTAACTCTCATTCAATCTGTAAAAAGCTCCCAAGACTACACTGCAGACCCTTCATAGACTCTGCATTGATGGGATGAAAGAACACCGTGAAGTAGAAGTGCACTTAGCTGAAAAGGGGAAACAAACCAATCAACGGGACTTTCCCCTTAAATGATTGCTCCACGACATCCTGCATCTAGCATATCCCCCCGGGAAGCTGGGATCTCACATAATAGAACAAAGCTACTGAATGCATTGTTGGGTATATAATACCTGTGACTTGCCTGCTGGAGATGAAAGCAATGAAACATAGACCATCTCTTACAGCAGAAGGAGAGAGGGAAAATTTAAGCTGTTCTCTAAGGAACTAGAGATCATGGTAGCATTTTCTAAGATGCCTACCTCCTTGAGGACAGAATGCACAATGGAGTAACTGATGCAGGTTTCTAATTATTATGAATTGGAGAACTTCCAGAATAGAAAGAGCAGGTATGGAAAAAATAGATTTCAGCTGAACCAAAAACGAAGCTGAGTCGTCGGCACTCAAGTATACCAGGGAGAGAAAAGTGATACAAGGGGAACACAGACTGGTACAGAAGAACCAGTTTTGGAATGACACATCTTTCAGGGCGAGGGCAATAAGACATCTTCAAGAAAAGAGAAGACAGAAAAGCTAGTAACATTCAGGCATTAAATAGTGAAGAGCAATCTCACCAACTGAAGTTCAGTTTAAATACCAGTTAAAACATCTGAGCCAACCAAGATCAAAAATCAGTGTGTTTCTACTCAAAAACCAAAAAGATAAAGAAATAAAATGGAATGCTTGGCTCTAATTGACAATATTAACTGAACAGGCATGTCTGGCACAACTGAAAGAAGGTAGTCAGCAGGAGATTTGTAATACCCAGGAATGAGTTATATTAAAACAGACCACAAGATGCGCCTATGAAGAATTGTTAATGAATGTTCAAGAAAGTCTTTAGACTAATGAAGTTAATTGAATGAACATACACCACAAAATTTCTACAGGTTGAAACTGAGTGGCTAAACAAGGAAGAATATAGTTTGGGGGCTACTCTAACAGTCATCTGACTAACATAACAGTGATTGAATTTGTAAAAAACAGTCATTGAGATGCAAGAACAGAAAACACACATTAATGGGAGAATCCTCTTATTGAACATAGTCTCATATCAGGGAGGAGTGTGATGCCTAAATTTTTAGATAGCTTTAGTGACCATTTCTAATCCTGAGCGCACAGGACTCCTGGCTGAAATACAAACTGTGATCATAATGCCCTAAAATTACACAAAAACAACCCTTTACTATTACAGACCAAACATAAGAAGTCCAAAGAACTATAGGAAAATGGAGATTTTTTTTTTTTAAGTGAAATTAAAAGGAGAAGCTAAAAGGGTGAAGCAATGGCATCATGGAGTGTTTAAAGACTCAAGCTCAGAGTAAATGTATACCAGTTCTCACAAAATCTTCAATCATATTTTAAAGAGTCAAAAAAGTTAAATGGCAAAATAGAAGGTTATTTGAATTAATAACATACCTTTAAAACATGGATGTTTGTTCATGTGATGAAAACATTAAAGAATGTGCTCTGTTAAGTTGTATCTAAAGCTACAAATGCAGCCCAACAAGATTTTGAGAAACAGCTTGCAAGACATACAAAATTCAGTAAAACTTTCTTTCAAATACATCTCAGGCAAGAAACCTGCTATAAAGTCTGTACAGTCATAGGGTAATAAAAGCATAACAGAAGCTCTCAGGAAAGATACAGCTATTACAGAAGAAAGCCCAGATCTTAGGGTAATTTGCACTCCATGTTCATTATGAAAAAGCTTAAGTATCTCTATCATGGAGGAGAGAAATCCAAGGAACTTTATCAAACAAGTATCAATGGAAAATATGAGTGAGAAAATACTAAGTCATAACGGTAACTGGTAGCACTCATCCAAGACTTCTGAAGAAGTTTAAATATATAATTGCAAGCCTACCAACTACCAGATACAAGCCAAGATTCAGGCCAGTCTCAGGCCAAATGTGTCCATGAATTTCTATCAGTGGCAGAATATGAGGGAACAGGAGAACATAAGGGAATTACAGGTCTTCTGGTACAATGAATAAGCGTCTATACAGTTTTGGTGGAAGGAAGTGTTACAAGGATATCTTTCACTGATGGAAAGGACGACCATGAGAAAGAAGACTAATCTGGTCAAAAACATGCATTTGGATTAACAGAACTTTTCACAATATCCCTTATAAGAGACTCTTAAAGAAACTAAACATATGATAAAGAGACATGCTCTTCCATGGATTATTGACTGATTTAAAAATAAGAAGCAAGGGACACAAACAAATAATCAGTTTTCATAACGCATGGAGATTACTGGTAGAATCTCACAGCAGTTTGCACTGGACCCTCGATTGTTCATCATAGTCATAAATGAACAGGAAAAGAGTTAAAAGGTAAGATGAAAGAGTTTGTTTACGACATAAAAGTGTCCGATATAAAACTAAAATCAATCCACCAAAATCACAATAGTGAAAAATTAGTTTATAAGGTGTTAATAAAGCATGTAATACACCTGGAAAATACATGTATAAATGTGAACAATGGGCTTTAAAGTAGACGTTATCCATGAGGATAGAGAACATATGTAGTTATTTGGAAACATCAAACTAATGGTAGTTAAAAAAGCAAATTAAATGTAAGATTCATTAAACAGGGTATAAAGAATGCAACAAAAAACTTCATTTTGCTACTGTGTCATTATAGCATTCTTTCACAATTTGAGCAGCTGCATAAAATCTTGATTTCTCCATTTCATAAAGTAAAATAAGAAAACCCACTGAAAATTGTGATAAGAATAATCAGAGGTTTAGTTTGGCATCTATAGAGTAAGAAATTAAACTAACTTTTCACACTGTAAGAGACAAGTTCAGAGATGCAGGGCTAGCTTGCATCTCATGGAAGTCTGTAAATAGAGGATTGCTGAAACAGTGGAGGGGAAATCGGCAAAAGTATCACTCTGCACCTTTCTTGTTATACTCTTTTCCTTATTATCTGCTACACACTACCATTTGAGATAAGATTCTGATATAGGTTGACCTTGGTGTGATCCCCTGTAATCAGGTCTGATGTTTTTATCATTGCCTTTGTACCTTATCACTTGAAACAGTTTCAATTTTGGCCACATGTAAACTAAAAAGGAACCCCTCACAAGCTGCCTAAACCCAGTGCAATTTGAGAACATGGAGAGGCAAACAGATCAGGGCAAAATGGCAGACTTAAAGGCAAGTAGAAAGCCGGCATTTGAAATCAGAAATGGATATGATCACCAAAATACAAAGTGCAAATGGAAGAAAGGGGTACTGACGGACTCTTGTATGGCCAGAAATGGAAATGAGAAAATAAAGCAAACTAGCAAAGAAGTGATTACAAGAAAAACAGAAGGCCTCAGGGGCCTTAAAGCTCATGCACGGTATGATTTTTCATCAAGTTAATATGATTAACAAAATCAAAACCAGATGGAGGTTAAGAAAAATGAGTTGGAGGCTCTGAGAAATGACCAAGACTGTTCCTTTTGAGATTCTAGCATTCTGCTGCATCAGGAAACTGGAAAGAGCAAATGTCAGACTGAAGGGGACATAGCTGGAGTGGGAAAACAGCAAATCAAGTACATGCTCAAGGAGATAACTAACCAAATGGGAAAGAGATGGAGAACCAATTCATGGCTACTGAAAAGAAGGATATGTAGAGTTAATGGGAACCACAGAAAAAGGAGGACGAAAGGACAGTTTTGAGAAGGAGGAAGGAAGAAATACAAAGTGGACTATAAAGAATGACAGGTGAGTTGATTGGTCACACTGACAAGTAATCAATTATCTTGAAAGCAATTACTGTGGAATTGCTCGATGGTGCAACGATTCAATTAAGCTGTGAAGTAATTATATGATGAATCAAGTACTGTATGAAGTAAAAAGGGAGAGAAATAAAGTATTATGAATCAATAACACAGATAATCAGTAATGGAGTGAACCATTTATGTCAATAAGTACATATGCAATGAATCAATTACAGAATTAATCAATTATTGGGAAAGTAAAAATAGTGAGAATTAATTAATGTGTCTAATATGTAAAGAATATAGCTACTAAAAAAAACATGCTGAAAATATTAGTCTGGTATTCCCTTTCACACTTTCCTTCTCCAGACGTAAGGAAGTGCACTTAACCCTGTCCTTTCCTTCTTTTTGCTCTTTAGTCAGTTTATTATCTTATATCTGTGGTAGACTTTGTTCAGTTCTCAGCAATAGCTAGGGAAGCTTAAGAGGTAACCTAACTTTTCTATCACGTCACAGTTGCCATCAAGCATATATACTACTTTTGGAGACCCTTAAAGAAGAGAGGTGCATAAGCCATAAAGCCTGTAGGCTGCAGACAGGCGAGGGACAGGCATCTCCTACTATCATGGCATATGCTCCAATGCACAGTAATGTTACTCACTGAAATGACTTCCTTTCCTTTAGAATAGGTACCCTGTGTCATTTGAGATGCACCATGATATCCAAGACTTGCATGTGGGGCTTCCAGATAGGGCACAGAACACGTGGGAGACCACTCACTTCAGCAGGTGTTGATACCTGAAAGCCAGGTAAGAAACGAGAGGATCTTGAACGGCACAACGTGACAGTGTGTACGAAACGGAATCATGTCCGAGGTGCCCGCTTTTGGGGCAAAAGTCACTATCTCCTCTCTGCTCCTCTCAACCCTCGACGCTGCACTGTCTGTAATGACTGGACGTCTGGTGATACAAACGGGAGTACAGACAGCCAAGCGCTCCTGCGGGAGCCTAAATGAATGCATCTTAACTTAGGTATTTGAATCTTCCCAAAGTTGCCAGACAGTTGAACTGTATCTGCTTCAATATTAGATAAGCAGCCCAGAAATGCCAAAAAGGTTTTTCTT
The DNA here is from genome assembly GCA_013401275.1 of Pandion haliaetus. Taxonomy (NCBI): domain Eukaryota; kingdom Metazoa; phylum Chordata; class Aves; order Accipitriformes; family Pandionidae; genus Pandion; species Pandion haliaetus. The sequence continues at coordinate 30,790 of VYZV01038517.1, read as the reverse complement.
TTTGTTTCATTTTCCATTACTCCTTCCTGAATATGAATGATCAGAACAATACCTGTATGCTAGGTGAGCATTTACCAGCATTCTTCATAATGAACAAGCCTTTCCTTTGGTCTTCTGTATTATATTATCTGATCGGTCAGTAAAAATAATAATCAAAACCATGCAAGCAAACACAGAAGGCTAATGGGAATGAGTGTACAGAATACAACATATTCAGCATGAAACACAGAATTTAATAATAAACAATACTAATAAACGTAAATAAAAATAAGCAAATAATTCAATATCTCAGTATTAAATCAGAATATCTCAGTATTCAGATCAATTCCAATCTCTGAAAAACTAGAACATGGAATTCATAACTAGAAAATAAATTCAAGAACAAGTTGCTAATAAAGCTAACAAAACCAGGAAAGAGCATATAACTGGAGAGTAGCAAGTGCCATGTGTATATTTAAGAAACTGATAAAAGTGATCTTGGCAATTACAGGCTCATTAATCTTACCTTAATAGCTGAAAGGCTTTAGAAGAAATTTTGAAGGGAAGCATAATTAAAACAATAAAGGTAAATGAAAAATGAGAAAAAAGGCAATGTAAGTTTACAGAGTTGTAAAGCTCTGTTCCAAGCTACATATATATCTTTCTATTAAATAGTTTTTGTTTGTTTGTTCTTTCTTTTAAGATTGGAAAATGAAGATTCAATTGGTCTGGAGTTCAGTGGAGCTAACACATGGCAATGGAAGTGTACAACTTGTATCACTCTCTAAAATGTAAGACCTTAAAAGCTAAAAAGGAGAAAACAATGAGTTATGGTAGAATAATTTTATTATTAGAGTTCCATAAGCATTGGCTTTGGGATTAATAACTCTTTAATTCTTTGACTTTGAGTTGATAGACATTTAAATTTCTTAATTTGTACTTTCCAAAGGTGAAAGCCATAATCAGTACAGCATAGGATTAAAGAAGAGCTGGATGATCTATAAATTTGAAACAATAGAAGATGAAATTTTACAGTATTTAGGGGATAGTAGAAGATTCTGCTATAAACTGGTAGCTTACTATGCAGGTACAGCCAGAATTCATGCAGTAATTAATCACAGAAAGGCAATGAGATCCTACAATTTATCCAATGAGCTATTCCAGTATAGATGAAAATGTCACCATCATGTCATTTTTGTGTCTGCAAGATATTGGAGTGTTAAATATAAAGTTTTTAGTAGTATCATGTCTAAAGACATATACATGGCTGCACAACTTACAGGGGAATGTCCTACCTACTTCCTTTGGCAGGCTGCTCACATGGAGTAGTTTAATATTCTCAGGTATGCTTCACGTATGATAGCAAGATTGGTATATCCATGTAGCACTGCAGTGGTAGGACCAACAAAGCTTTGGAGAGTATCTTGATTTTCTGATAGGCCTATCATGGAAGTTTTTGTCTGTGATTCATAGGTAAATCCTGGCCTCACTGTGTTCCATGCTGCCAGAATTTTACTTACAGATTTACAGCATGGAAGTATTATTTGTGCGTTGCCTCCTTTTGTGTAACATTGGCAATACAATTTTACCAAACTATTTCTATATACTCCTAATAACTTTAGATTGAGATATAACACATGTATCAGAAAGACAGCCAATTTCTATGTATTTTAGAATTCATCATACCTCTAAATAAGCTGCAAAAATGGTTTGTTAGCCTCATTGTAAAAATACGCACCTTAGTTTTAGCCTAATTTTGTCTACTTTGAATCTGTCTAGCCTTAGTCTCCACGTATTCCATCCTGCGTGGCTGTTAGATTTAAAAACCCTCTGCAATAAGGTAACTTCTTTCCATGTTAGTACTTGCGGACTATGTTCAAGTAACTTTGCAATTGTCTTTTTGACAAAATAATCTGATTTGTTGTCTTTAGCCTACCACCATAGGACAGGTTTCCTAGACCTTATATCACTCTCGAAGTTCTTCCCAAATCATCAACATTCTTCTCAAAAAATGGACATCAGAAATGGACATAGCATCCCAGTAATGCTCTCATAAATGTCACATATAGGTGCAATTACCACTGATAGTCCTCTGATTGCGTACAGGAATTACATTTGCTCTATTAGCCACCACATCACACTGGAGCTCATGTTCAATTGAACAGCGTCCTTTATGACCCTTACGTTCTTTGACTGTTTTCCAAATGGCCATCCTATAAAAGCGGCACAATCTTTGTTTCATGGACATATGACCTTGCATTAATTTTTATTTGAGCAGATCCTGGTCAGATTAGCCAATGTTAATGTACCATCCAGATCACCTTGTAGAACCGATCTACTATAGCTATGTAACTAGTATACATTCTCCCTTCACCAATGTCAGTGTTTGAAGATTTTATAACTGATTTTCTCTCTCATCATCTCTAAAGCATAATCTAGTGTGCTCTTGAGTACTACCAATAGCTTTATGGTGGAACTGAAAGCACCTTTAACTCCTCCTAAAATTCCAAATGGTTTCAACGGCATACGTATTAATAATTAATTTATTAACATATGACTCACTGGCCTAAAAAGTCAAGCAAGTGAAGAACAATTCCCACACTGGTAGCAGTATTCTTGCACCAGGAATAGGCAATACGACTGATGAGTGGATTGTGGTTTTAGTTGTGAGTTAACATGCTGCAGATCCCTAAAGACTATTTTTTCTGGAATCTTCCTTAAAATGAGGATTCTTAGCTTGAGGCTGAATTCCTTGCATATACGTGCACATGTAGACTAGTCAGATCAAGGCTATACATTTTATTCAAAATCATATCCTTAGACCTTGCAAACTCTGTACGGCTGTACTATCTTTGGCACCATTAGTGTAAATTCAGTCATTTCTTTTATCCACAGTGTTTGCTGACATAACTTTTTAAAAAGCACTATTTCTAGAAAATTACTTCTTTCTACCTTTTACCACTCAGTTTTTTAAATAAAAATTTCTAATGCTCTTAAAGAGAGATTAAGGATGTCAAAGTCACCCTGATCCAGTGGTTTGAAGCCAAGGAAATCTTTTTATACTGCTAAAATACCAGAGGCATTGCACAAATGAGCATGAAAACGTTTAATCTAAATTGCTCTTAAATTCTGACTACTTAGCAAACTATTTTCAGCTTATAATGTAAACATTCAGTGACACATCAGTAGAAAAATCTAGGGCAATCTTTCTTTTAACTGTTTTTGGAAAGGTCTTTTCTATTTAAGAAAGTAAATGCAGTAAATGATGCTGTGAGACTGTGAGAAACTTCGGTACTGTCATCTTTGTGACCGCCTATCCTGTCAGAATTCCATTTCTCTTCACTTTGATCGTTTGTCTTTCATTAGCCATATATATATTTAAGGAAAGCAATAAACACTTGTTACAGAATCTTTCATAAACATTAGTGGCCTGTGCTTATAAGTGGGGATTTATTCTTGTTATCACTGTCATCTGCAGCACGATGACCACTGACTTCAATAGGTACAGGGTTTAAGAGGATTTTAGGTGAACTCCAGTAATTTTGTTGCATGAACAGGGACCTGTTGTGTTTAACTTTAAACAAACACAAATTTAAGGAACAGTTGCTGTCCAGAAGAACCTGCAGTCTAATTATCCATTCGCCACCTACTACAAGTCCTTCCCTACAAAGTAACACAGAACTTTTTCCTTCTTAGATTTAAATTGCTACTAGCACTGAATTGCTGGATGGGGAATTAAACTATTGATACCCTCAGGCTAATTAATTCCATATATATGAATTCAGTATATTGAAATGAACCATGAAAGCTGCAACAGGGAAAGCACTGGAATGTAATGGCCACAGCTGCGTGACTTCAAGTCAGAGAACACTGATTAAAAAGTAGAGGCAACTGCCTCAGGGCAACTTCACACAAAAACTACGAAATCACAGAAAAAAAACCCCGAAAACACGGATTAGAAGTGGAAGAAAATTTCCCAGACTGCAGCATTTTTGAATTGGAATTTTGAATTTGCTTTGATTTGGAATTGCATCACATGATTTTTTTCTCAGTGGTTTACAGCACTTTCCCATGGTACCCTGATTATTTGCTCACAGCCACTGGCCGGTTAAACATGCAAGAAGAGCGAAGAAATGTCCTGGTATTTGGTCTATGCCTAAGTTTGCTGAAAACTGTCTATTCAGATACAGTTTTCTGTTTCCTTAAATAAAGTTTCTACTGTTTTACATAAGAGGGAAATTCAAACTTCTTACAGGGGGAAACCTAAATTATTTCTATATGACACTGAGAACAAAATGAATATATAGTTCCATTCAGTCTTGTTACTTGCAGCAGGATCCCTGTTAATGAAACGAGCTACTACTATTTTGTATTTTCATATAGACAAGGCACATAAAATGACAGTGCTCTTCATCAGAAGCATTTATATGCTTACCTCAAGAGCAACAGATCTACCTAACATTAGTGAAAACTTGGCATACAGAGGACCCAAAGATTCCATAGGTTTGGAGCTGTTATTCCTTTTTCTGTAACATGATTCCTTTAGAACAGGGATGAAGTGCAGTTGAGGGACAGCCTTGAGGAAGCTTATTCGCTGCCAAAAATATTGAAAGACAGAGGACTTAACCTGACTGAACTAATTTTGGAGAATATGCTTTTAACAACAAAGACAGGTACTAATTTATATCTTACCGTCTACATACACATACTGTAGGTCAAAAGAAAATGGAGAATTATCTCTTAGCATGTCTGAGCGATTAGGCTATATATTTTTTATTAGATTACATTAATCAGATATACATATATGACAAAATATTTTCAACCAACTTAAAAAAATTCACCACAAAAAAGACTGAGAGTCCAAATATACTGTCTCTAACACAGACTGAATCTTTCCAATTAGAAGTGCTGCAACCCTTCTTGGATTTTAATTTCATTACATACATTCTCACTAATGACTTCCATTTCACTAAGGGACACTTTCAAATCAAATCCAGCTATAAATTTAGGTGCTTAAAAATTCAGCTTTCATGAAATCACAGATTAATTGAAATGTTTCAGTAAAAATTTGAAACTTTAAAGTATTCCTTTTCTGGTTTTACATGATAATTACTAGAGTTTTTGCTATTTTGTGAAAAGCCAATTCTGTTTTTGCTTTCAAGGAGTAGGCAATAAAAACATAAGCACATATAGAGCAACACAAAAATACGGGCCAAAAAAGAGAGTGTCTCTATTCTTGCTAGGTATATAGGACTTATCAGACTGTCATTAAGTAGAAGTTCAAGCACCAGGAGAGGCAGGCCTTGAATCCACCTTTTTTCAACAAATAGCTCTTACTATTCACATTATTCCCCTCATCCATCTATAAAACACGATATATAAAACATAGTGAACCAGCTCTGGTTTCATTCAAAAAAATGAATGATGAATATATGATGATGGCACCATTTACTTTTAAATTTATGGTGTTACTATCATAAATTGTAAATTACAATGCAGATTGCAGAGACAGTAGAGAGTACTGTATTTGCAAATGCAGAATTTCAGATGTAAATCTGCAGTTGGGCTGAGCCCTATTTTTTTTCTTGTTTGACTTCTTTTCGGGNTAGTAGTCATTCCTGTGCTAAAACTGCATGATTGAAGTTTTGAGAAAGCAGAAATAAGGATATCAGTATTTTATAAACATTTTATTCTGCCTTTCTCAACCATTTTCTCAATCCAATGAAAATCTGAAGCAATTGATTCTCAAAATATAAGTCAATATGGGAGGACTTTTGTGAGATTACTTATAAAGATTTCTAGCCCACATTCTTGTAATCCAAGGTTATTGCTTGTATCATCATACTGACAGGTTTATCTTAATAAGAAATGTTTTGTGCTAGGAGAATTTATGTTTTTATGCTCAATTACAGTTTTATGTTGGAGGTATTAGGTGGGCAATAAAAAGGGCCTACCTTACATCTCTTATTCATTTTTCAAATCCACAGTCATGAAGGTAAGATTATCCTTGGAAATGTATTTCTCTTGTCTTTATTAAGCAAACAATTTGTATTAATTCTGCGTATCTCAAACCTTACCATTTTCCAGTGGGAAAATGGTATGTCATAAAACACAAAACCCTTCAAGAATGGTACTTTCCCTAGATGCCTCCAGTTAGGACTGGATTCCCATTATGTAAAGCACTGTATAAACATTAAAGGAAACAGACAATCTCTGCCATAAAGAGTTCACAATCTAAAGCCAACAGAACATAAAACACGTAAACTGCAAATCCAAGACTCTGTGCCTGCCAGCAGATCTCGTTTGGAAAAAAGCACCATTTTCTTTCTAAGCAAAATAAAGACTATAGCATCCAACCATAATATAATAAAAAATTGTAAATTTAAGAAACTGTACAAAAATAAGCATCTGTATCTGAATTTGAAAAAAGTGACTACACATTTTTCTTTCCCCACCCCTGCCGACGTACTACTGTACATGCTACTAATACAGATGAATAACGTGAGACAAAGCTCAATGACCACAGTTTGCTGCAGGTTAAAAAAAAAAGCCACAGTAATTAAGTTCATTACCATGATGGGTTAGTCAAGAATCCAGTAAAAGCTCTAAATGTCCTTTGTGATTTCAATTAAGTTGTTACTAAGAAGGATGCCTAAGGAGAAATTTCAATGTTACCTTTTACTTCTGCACAGCACACTGGAATATTCTAATGCAAAAACTGCATAGCTCCCTATTTATTTCAAGTGACAGTCTCTGCATTAACTATGCCCTAATATTTAAATTTATTGGGCTAACCTATAGGAATCGGAGGAAAAAAACTCGTACTAATCATTAGGTAGGTTGTAATTTTACCAACTTTGGGGTTTTGTCCAAAGTATTCATTAAAGGAAACACAGAATCTTTCAGCAGTGTGGTGACAGACGTGGTCACTAGCCTTGACAAGACAGCACAGTGAAACCTGAAGCCTGAAATGGGAACATTTAGTGGAATAGAGTAACTCAACCATTCATAACCCATCAGTAAATTATACTGCTTTGACTCTGTAAAGACATAGCCAGTAACCAGGCTGGATTGATGTAATAGCAAAGAAAAATCGACTTAGAAAAATCTGTTTATTTGAATGCTCGCACTGCTACAGCCTCATGATTCTTACATGTCCTCATTCATCATGGGACATTCTTGCATGAAGAACTATAGGACATATTCTCATGGCTACAATCACATACTGTGGGGGAGAAAATCTACTTTCAGCATTCAAAAAGACCAAAATCCAAGAGCTCATTAAATCAAACATGTATCAGGCTGAAGATATATTCAGTTATAGACATACTTTGAAACCATGGGAAGGTATTAATAAACAAAGCCATTGTAGGAAGTGTTATATTCCGTAGCCAAGAGGCCAGTATTAAAATCGGGGAATGATTATTGTATGTCTTTCAATCCATACTTGCCAGTCCTGTATATAGTGATTATTTGGCCACCGTAAGATTCTACACTCTTTTTTCCCAGATTTATTTCTGTGAAATAAAGCACAGGTTTGCACCAACAATTTTAGGAAATGGTATGGGGGAATCTGTACAGTCTGCTCCTGTTAACATGGACCTGGATAACAGCAAGTGATGTGAGAAGAACGTGAGTGTAGCCAGTGTGCGCAAATAGATTTTCAAAAGTGTCTCTGCTGAGAGGGTGTTTGCCCCAAACTGATAATGCTAAGCAGAAATTAAGGGTGACACTTTGCTTAAGGTGACCACCAGTTGATTAAACAGCAGCTGAGGCTTACCAAGTGCACAAAAGCAGGAGTGATTTTGGAAGGAAGTGTAAAAAAAAGCACAAAAATTTCTGACTGGCCGGAGACCTTGGAATCGGCAGCTGCTGAAAGGGGTTTGGCATTCCCAGAAGTTGCCATTGCAGTGTCCACCCAGGCTGGACAGAGCATCATCCCCGTCAAACGCCGCCTGTACCCTGCCCTCCAGTGAGAGGGCTGACAGCACGGGGTGCAACAAGCAGGGACTCCGGGGGTGGGTTCTCGCCAGCGTGTCGAGTAGCGGATTGCAGGGAGCAGTGCAGGCACACAGGGGTACGTGTGAGTATGGGAACCGGCACTCACAGGGACGGGGGTGCTGGTAACCCACGCTGCCTGTGCCTGCGGGTTGCGTGTACCCAGCTGTGTGAAGTGAGGAGAGAACTTCCCGGGAACAAGTACAGAAGGGTGTTCAGCAAATTGTAAGAATATGTTTACAGTCTCTAGGTGTCTCACGTTGTGGTTTAGCCGTTGTATTGCTGACGTTGATCCTGCAAGTATAGTTTACTGACTGCCAGTTAATTACATGTTGTTAATAAATCAATAAACCTCCTCAGTACTGATTCATTTTAAAGCATGTGTTCAACAGTTGTTCCCTGTGATGAGGCTATTCCATTTTGCTATAAATCCTATGAAAGTAGACATAATCTGTCCTAAGAAAGTCGAGCACCTGCCTTTCTTCCTAAATCATAGCTCACTTCTGAAATGGACAGGAGCATCAGGGCCAGACGGTGTAATGCATCACTGTCTACACGGTGGTGGATCACTGAGAAACAGGGAGAGGTGTTGTGGGAAGTTTTCTGAGGGTGAAGAAACAATCCTTTCTACCCTCTATGCCTGAAGTTAGAAATAAATCATGGTCTGTGCCCGGTAACAATGCGTTCTGCAGAAAATACTACCCGTGTTACACAGCCAGGGTCACTGCTAGCTTTGCTTAGCTGCACAGGTGGTGTTCAGGAAAATTTTATCTAGGCCATGCTGTTCACTTGAATCAAATCAACCTTCAAAGTTGCCACTCATAAAGGAAGCATTACGAAGAACTTTATGGAAGTTTCAATATGCTTTCCTCATCTCAAACTCTTTTTTCCTCTGTATTACTGTTCTTCTGACTACACGGTTGTTTAGGACAGGTATTGATTACATATAAACAGAGTGTGCAAAGTGTGAATTCATGGTGTAAGAATTATACAGCATTGAAAAGACGTAACCACAATATTCAAACTGTAATTATCTATGTTCTTTTTAGTATATTTGTGTGCCACTAATAGAATTCCTACAAACTGTATTGGGAATAATGTAGTTAATGGGACAACTACACACAATCTGTATGCCTGAGACTTGAGTTATCTCTAGTATTTGGAGAGGTAAAGGAAAATGTTTGAATTTTAAATCCCTTATTATAATCATTTTTTCAAATATATTATTTAGGAATGCAGGCAAAAGTAGCACATATGATAGAAGACAAGGGTAATGCCTCCCTCCCCACCCCCTGCAAAAATAGAAAGGGGCTGTAAAAAAAAACCTCACAACCTTTCCCCACAAAAAAATATTTCAAGGGCCACATAATTTTTCCCGCGGAATTTCTTTTCTTTAATCTGCTAATATTTTGTATGGAACTGGGGGAAAAGTAGTTAAATCTACATGTCAACCCATTTTAAGAGACTAAAAATGACTAAATGGCTGTAATGCACCACCACATTGCTAAGCGCTTCCTCATCAGACTCACGTAGCCATCCTCAAGACAGATTCATGTCCTAAAGTACGACTTCCACAGTTCACACATCCGTCCATAAAACCCCCCATGTTTCAAGATCTGAGCACCACATTCACATCATCGGCATTAATCTGGTTTGCACCATGCAGCACCACTACCAAAGCTCATTGTCTGAGCTGCAGTTGTGATGCGAGCTCTGCTTTGCCACTTCTTTGATTGCAAAATGCTGCATTATGTGCTGAACTCCACACCGTCAAATTAGGACAGATGCGTCAGGGCCCAGGGCGCACTCCGTCCATCCTGCAGCATAGCCCTCTGTGCTCCAGGCCAGAGCTCCGGTAAGAGGGAAGCCTCCGCTGCCTTGGTGCTCCTCAAGAAAACGCTAGAAGAAGCTTCAGCAGAGACTCCTCCAAGCAGCTCTGCTAAGAAGCCTCAGCAGCGGCTCCGCACTTCTTCTGGAAGCTGCTTTTAAGCTGAGGCTCTCGGCTCCAGCCCCCGCCTAAGCTAAGCTTCTACGGTGTTGCAGCCAAGCCTCTCCTCTGGCCATCCATCCCTAAGCTCTGACCCACCAACTCAAATTCCTGGCTTGACCTCGGACTTTCCTCATCACTACGGACTTATCTGGTGATCCGGTCTGCTGGTTGAGCCCTGGTTACTCTCCACGGGCCCGCGCTACCCTTCCTGTTTGGGTACTGCAGCACTGCCCCTTGCCAGCGTGGCCACAGCTTCTGCCTGCCATATTACTGTGCTCAGCTCCCACCCGCCCTTGCCCTGGGGAGCAACCTGTCCTTGCTGCTCCCTGACAAGATGTACTCAGAGCATGTTTATTAGTTTGGGTTTTTCAGGGGACATAGACAGGGGCCATCGACCAGTTCATGAATTCCAAGAAGTCTGGGAAGAAAGTTACAAAAGCACTCCCCGGAGCTCCCGAAGGAGCAGGCCATCTGAGCCTGTGCAGAAGCAGAAATGCTGATATCCGTGAAGGTTTAACAGCAAAAAGCTAGGTGTCAGTGATGGTTTTCACAAACTGTTCTTTTTCAATTAAGCACTTCAAATATTTTCTTAAACAAACCTTAGGAATCCACAGGTCTTCCTGAGTTTAGGGCAACGTGGCTTATCCAAAGCCATACAAGAAGAGAACTGAATCTGGGCATCCCAGTAACTCAGTCAGCATCTTAAGTTTTAAACCATTGTTCTTAGCTATATATATTTTGTGGTGGATGAGAGTGACAGTCAGATAACTAACTGAGGCAGTGAGCTCCTGACCTGGAAAATTGGAAAAAATTAAGTGATAGCACGTTGCTCCTTTTTTCAGCAGGAGATGGACTACATCTCTGTACCAGTAAACTAGACTGTAAGATCCTGCCTCTGAGGAATCCTTTCCTTTGCCTCTCAGGGAAGATCTGCTTCACAGCAGAAAGTCAACACAAGAAAGCACTGCCTTTGAGACTATTCACTGGAGAGCCCAGTACAGAGTTTGGCAGTTCATGAAAGGCTGTTGCAAAGAGATAGGACTAATCTGTTCTCGATATCCATGGGGTATAAAACAAGGTGTAAAGGAGCTTGATTGCAACAAGAAAGACTCAGGTTAGACATTAGGGAAAACTCACAGAAATGGCAAGGGTAGAAGAGCACTACTGGAAGAGATAATCTCAGGTGATTGTGGAGTCTCAGCTGAGAGATTAAAGAAACATCAATGAAGAAACAGATTTGTAGAGTTAAGTGAAGAGAGACTGAGCAGGGGAAAGGGAATTAGATGACATGTTGAAGTCTCTTTCAGCTCTGTTTTTTATGATTCACTATCTCTTGATTCTTACTTTGGAGCAGATAATGCTTAGGTGATGAGCAATCACACTGTCTGGGTTTCCTTTAGGAAAAAAGAGAGAGAGTCCTTGTGACAGAAACTTTCTGATAATGTATCCAGCAGTGTTTTTTATTCAAAAATTCATAAAAAGATTCCTATTCCTGTGTAATAGAAACACATATAGTGCTCTGTGTACATAAATATATTCAAATGAGAACCAAAGAGGAAAATTTTATACTCCCTTACTAGTATTCAGAGAAACTGGTCAGTAATCAAGCCAAACAAAAAGAGTGGATAGACGGAAAGAAAACTCCCTTCCAAGAGATACACTTACAGAAAATTAGGTTTTCAGATGTTGTTGACATAGCAGTAAAGAGAATATAAAAACAGCCATTACTGATAAACTCTGTGTACCTAAAATCCCTGGTTCAGCCTTCCAAGGACACTGAAAGATTAGCTGTTGGCTACACAAAAGCGTGACATAATGAAATGAAAGTACTTATCATTTGTTCTGAAAGTGTTAACTGTTTTTAACACCAGAATTACTAAAAACAGTTTCAACTGTCCAAAGTACATTAATAATACATTCTTTTCCTAATACATCTGCTGAAAAAAAAGTATACATAAGGTGCATAAGACAAGTGCAGATGTTATAAATGGAAGAATTGAGTTTTACATCAAGATGAGAAATGTTATCACAAAGTTATAAGAAAATGGACAAGATCAGACAGAGCACATCTGAAGGTTTCCTTCATAATGTATCTAGACTGCCATGAAAACTGGATGCACTGTACTGATGCCATCAGACACTGAACACCATTGCAAAGAATGACCTGCACAGTCAGCTACACTATCACTTTCCTACTTGGATTAGACTAAAACCTAGTGAATGACTGTATACAGTTATCTATATTTGACTGTTATTTTAAACATTATAGGAAAACTGAATGGAGTTCTTTGAGGCACAACAAAATGAGCCTTACAATCAGAAAAGGTGTTAGGGTTACTGATGCTGCACAATGCTGAAGTCGGCAAATATTTTTCTGTTTTTAATATACCTGTCAATGGTGAGCTACTGGGCATGCAAGGGCGCATAAGCTTATGTCATAGTTAGCACTTATTGCCATTTACAGCTAGCTACATCCTGGTGCTCCGGTATTCGTTAATTGTCAACCTTCTGGTGTTTGCAATTCTGGCTTTAAGTCCTGGATCCCACGATCAGCTTCATAGGCTAGAGTAGCTTGTGTGCAAAGTTGCTCACTTCATACATCCTGATGGATTTGGGACGTGCTGTTCCTTTCTTTGGAAACTGTACTAAATCACCAAAGGATTGTTTCCTCTAGTAGAGTAATACAACATAGTACACACACACACAAAGTTTAAAAAAATTAACGTTAAGCATAAATATGCACAACCTGCTTTACCTGAAAATAAAGGAAGGCATATCTTACCCAGATCTCTGATGGGGGATTGCTCTGTCTCTGGAATTTTTGCCTCAAACCAACTGTAATATCCCGACCTTCTCTCTCAGACACATTCTGCATTTTTCCACACAATCAAAGTTACGGTATTCCTACCATTTTAAACAGATGCAATATTACAAGGGAAACCTGTTTAGCTAAATAGCTGATGGATCAAGTCAGTACTTCACAGGAAACAGATCCAGTGATATTCTTCATATATTTGCAAACTGACATATCGGCCACGTCTTAAGTCCTGGAGATGTATTTCCTATCGGTATTACCAGTGGATTAACACTACAGCACTGTGGCAGCCCAGTCAAGATGTACGATTCGTAAACAAGTACAGCTAGCTCCAAATCTGTCAGAAAAGAGAGAAACCTGCATCTCAGAAATACCATATAACTTCATGTTTTAAAAAGTCTTTGCTCCCATTACTGTGCTCTTGGCCATGTGATGACATTTCCAGAAACAGCAGAATGCCCAGCAGAGAGATGCAGACCGAGGGTTTCAAGCACACTGTCCCAAAGTGTCGTGGTTTCGGTTTCAGCCCAGCCAGTAACAAAGCACCACGCAGCCGCTCGCTCACTCCTACCCGACCCCTCCGGTGGTTTAAAAAAAACGGAACCTCGTGGGTTGAGATAAGGACAGTTTACTGGGGCAACACAAAAAGAGAATTTACACCACCACCACTGGTACTAATAAAAGAATATACAAAATGAGTGATGCACAGTGCAACTGCTCAGAATCTGGAACCCGATGCTCTGCCACTTCCCGCACTGAAAGCAGAGAGCACCCCCCAGCCCGCTCCCCATCTATATACTGAGCATGATGTCCCATGGTATGGAATAGCTCCTTGGCTAGCTCAGGTCAGCTGTCCCGGCTGTGCCCCCTCCCAGGTTCCTGTGAAAATTAACTCTATCCCAATGGAACCCAGGACACAAAGATACTGCAGATACTTCATGTACAGACAGCTCTGTAAGCCACACGTCAGTAAAAGGAAACTTGGAACTCCAGCCAAAAAGTCAGCGTAAGGGAAGGTAACACAAAAAGACCAGACTGAGCTGCGGGAGAGAGCTGTGGGAGGCCCACCTCTGCCACGTGCCCTCAGAGGCGCGGTAGCCTTGCCCGAGCTCTGCCGTAGCCATGGCTGTGTGGGGCACACTACCGAGCCCATCCACACTTGCCTTCCCAGCTCCCCCCTCAACCTTTTTTTCATTCTGTTTTTATTTCACTAGCTATGGCGGGGGGGAGGTTATGATAAACTCTAGCCCTTTGTAAACTGAAGGTGTTTGTTAATGGCACAGGGTATACATTCAGCGTGACCGGTCACTCCCGCCTCCCTTTCCCCCGTCCAGATGGCACAAACAGCCAGGATTACTGACCCAACTTTTATAACAGAAGTCCCACCATCTGCTTCTCTGTTTTTTTCAAATGGCTTTATAGACGAACTACATTCAACTAAGAAGCTACCAGCTCAACAGCTTTGAACGTCCAGGCACATTTGCGTGGAAACAGGAAAAACGCCTAATCTTTATTGTGGAACACATATGGCACCCTCTGCTAAGAAGTGGACTTACTCACATGAGATTTCACGTACGTCATGCGTTCGTAGGCACCCATGAGATTTTTTTTTTCCCTATATTTAATCCATCTGTACAGCAGTTAACGGAGAGTTAGGACAAGGAATATAGCCATTTCTTTATATACACTTCTGACAGCTACAACTTCAAAACCTATTAGGTCATAGGGAAAATCTAGGGGGAGGTTATTTAAAATACAGAATTGTTCAATAGATATTTCCATGTATTTTCAGGAGTGTACAGTTACTCTAAAAACACAAACTTACAAAAAATTATTTTAAAGTAAAAATAAATTTATAATCTTTTTAGAGGTTATTATTAGCTCTCTTAAGAATTAGAATGTAAACAATATATTTGTTTTGCAGTATTAAGTTGGTTTCCTCATAAAGGACATTTTCTTCTGGTTTGAGGGAGACGGAAATGTAATTTGCAGCATGTTGTACTCCAGACAGAGTCTTCTTAGCCTCACTTTAAACACGACAAGAGATAGTATTGCCAACATCAGTTCCCAAACTTTCACAAGCTAAGTGGGCTCGTCAAAGTTATTCACCAGATTTATTGACATGCTTCTAACCTACAGTACGAAGGGTATTTAGGAACATCCCCTGATACTGATATTCTTGTAATAAGAATGTGCTACTCATTCAATGCTACTGTATGTAAAAGCAGCATTTTAATACAGTTAAGCCAATGTGCTTCAGGTTTCATATCCTGAATAGCTCTATTATCAATACCACAGGACTTTTCTGCCTTCACTGTCAATTACTTTGGTGTTCTAATTGTACCTCAGTATAAGAAACTAAAACACGCGAGCTAGCCTCTGCCAAACAAAATCTATTTCTTTTATTCAGGTTTTACAAGGAAGGCTTATTTTGATTAAAGAGTTTTGATTCTTTGTGCAAATCACCTTGAAAAAGGTGAAGTTTTTTCCTGTAAATTGCTGTGTTGTTTTTTTTTTTAAAAAAGCATAGATGCCTTTTTTAGCCTGCTGGCCTTTACAGGTTATAACATCAGACACAAATTGAAAAAAGAAGGTGGAAATATGACCTGCTATAATAATTCACAATGGAAAACACTTCTGATGTTATACAAGAAGAATAGCTATAGCTAAGAAGCTTCTGAAATGTTTTTGTAATTTTTACTGTCAATTATGTACTTATTCAGGGCAAAGAAAAATATACAATAGTGTGTAACATCATCATTTTTTCCATAGTACAGTAAATACAATCACCTGCACAGAAGGCACTCAAGAAAAATCTCCCTTCATGAGAGACCTCACATCTATCTCAAACAATTCAGTTTGTCTTACTCACTGTTTTTCCTTAAAAGAAAATTACATAAAGCCAAGAAATAAAATAAAGTATTTTCATTCAAAAATAGACAGAAATTATTTCTGAGTAAAGCTTTTAGCTTTATGATTGAAATTGAGAGAATAATTATATAATAACTTTTCTTTTTGAGTAAGATAAGGTTTTTATCCATGGCTGCCAACTATGGACAATACTACAAAAAAAAGCACTGTATAGATGCTTACCACCAGTATTAAATTAAGTAGCATAACTTGTGATCAATGCTTAAGTAATAAACACATTAAGAGTCATTAAGAGTTATTTTTTATTGGTGGTTCTTTTGCTGTATTTCTTTTAGTAATTTAAAACTACCATACAAAAGAATAGCAGAAGAGTTTCCCAGAGGACTTGGGAATTTCCAGTAGTATTCACTGCTGCTACGGAAGCAATGCTTTTCTCTGTGATAATACAGCTGTACATCTCTGACATTTGCCTGACCACACATATATCATCATTATATCTATCCTGTGTAATGACCTAAAACTCCAAAAAGATAAGGTAATATTTTAGAAAATCACCACTGAATAGTATTTTGGAGATCTGACACTTTCAGAGATTTAATTATTCTTGGGTTCATTAGAAAAAAATCTACAAGTGTAAAGTTATAAAAATAAACTGAAGGTCTCCTGTCTTCTTTCTACGAAACAAGGTGTCTGAATTTAGCTGCATTTCTATATATTCAAATTATATAAAATCTAACAGACAGCATATCTCAGTTTGGCTTGCTGGATCACAGCTGCAGGAGACTGTCATTTATACCTATAGGCTGTTTTGATAATTAGGTATAACTGATTCTGGTTTTAGGTAAGGGAATGTACTTGATTACCTTCAGTGTTTGCTCGATAGCTTCTTTATATAGCAATATAGGGTATTTAAATTACACATTTACAACCCACCTCACCCCACCTGTGAAAAGAAATGGACAGAATATAATAAGGAGAAAACACTACTTGATTAGTCTCAGACTGAACTGTAATTTCATAATTGCTGGAGAAGGTCTGGCTAACTGCAGGTATATATATCCTGGTTAATTGTTTCCCTCTGGAAAGGGAAGCTGCTATTTGTCCAATAGCTCGGTAATGCTGAGAAACTAATCCCATCAGGGACCTCCCAAAGGTAGAGAACCCTGCCTGGTACTGGAGACTCCTGTTTTATCCTCTTTTGCTCACTGATAGCTTCAGCAGGACTTTCAGAGACCAAGATACACACACACACACCAAGGGCACTTAACTGCTCAGGTGCTGCACACCAGTATCTGAACAATGGGATGCTCTGCAAGATGAAATTATGTAATTCATTGATCTTACTGCATATAAATATGGGTGAAACAAAAAAGCTTATAGCCTTCCTGTTAGCATTACACACACTTGTTCACGAAACAGTTATTATTCATGTGAATATATTCAAGTGTTATTCTTAATGACTGTAAGGTTGAAGACATATAGTCTAAAGTAATTAAAATCATACCCAGCCTTAGGCTGGGAAACTACTCTATCTCAAAGTCTTGAAAACATCTATGACTCGGTCTTCTCTCTCCTTTCTCAATAATTATATGAACTTCTCATTCATAAAGGAGCCTACAATGTCCAAACATTTATAACCTCTAACCTCAGATATGGCTATCTTTTGTTCTTTTCGTTTAAAAGCCAACCAACCAATCAATCAGCCAACCAACTAACAAACCAAAAACCAAGCAGAGAATAAAGAAGTTGCATTTCCTAGAAAAAAATCCAACTGGTACAACATGCACCATCCCAATTTCTTAGCAATACAATCACTGTAAATGTGTCTCACTTCACTCCGCCTCCTATTTCCCACAGTCCACCTTTTTCTAGCAGTTCTTTATTCAATAGAGAAACAGCATATTATCTCCTCAGATATTCAAAATTCCTATGGCAATCTGCCTGGGTGTCTAAAATACCTCTGAGAAGGGTCGTGCCCCCAGCAGACAAATCCAACAGAACCCCTGTACTCACATGTACTCATGGGCTCACATGCATGTGTACAGAAGACAGAACCATGAGAGTGATCAATCTGCAGGTTCACAATAGAAAGAAACCATTCTTAATAAAGTTTTAGGTCCAGCCTTCACTGATAAACATGCTGCAAATTTAAGGCTAAATTGTAATGTGGCATTTAAGGTGAAAACTATAGCTCAGCTGGAAAACTAGCTTTAAGGCACTGTAACAGCACTCCAGTAAATTCACTTGCCCCCTCTGACTCCAACAGGTTCAGAAGACTTTTTTTAAACGCCCTGAAGGATGGGATACATTTCGTATTTTACTCTTGGCAAATCCAAATCTTTCACATTCAGTGAAAAATGTATGCATTGTAGTGATGCACTGTTTTCTGGAACGTACTTATTTCTACTACTGTAATGACTTATTTCTGTGTGTTTTAAACAAAATTGATGCTGGTAAGATGGTTTCACATGCAATCATGTAACAACTATTTTGCCTTTGATTTTTTTTTTTGCAGTACTAATTCCCAGTGTTGACAAGGTTCAGTCTGAGCTTCTAGAAGATCTTTGTGCATACAGTGGTTCCACTTAGCATAATGTTGTTGGCAGTGGGGACTTTTTCTTGTTTACTGACAGCAGATTATTCATTACCAAACAATTATTTCTTTGAACATAATTGAAAACAATATGCATGCCATCCAAATACTTTGTCCTCTCCCAAGCAAACTACAACTGGGTGCAACTTGAACAAAGCACAATATTAGCTTTACCACTACTAACAGATAAATTATTTATACATGCACAGATACATTTCCCAAAACTAGTAATGTTTTTCAGTGACTGCATCTGCATTATAGTATGGAATATTAAAAAAAAAAAAATCTGCAATGTTTTATATAGGGAAATAGCCTGTATGTGTAAAGCCCACTTTCCTCAGCTTGTTAGTCAGTATAAAACACATATGACTTCCTCTAAAAGAAAACTTAACAGATGTCTTCAAGCTTTAGGGTTTTTTTCCCCAAGAATCACTTTCAACATTTGCGCTCTTACAGTAGAACGGATGAAAACATGATTGCTTTTCATGACTCCTCCTCCGCTGCTGGGTAGGCACATTAAAAACACATAGCTGTCTATCTCAATGTACACATGCCATAGTAAAATGTGTGTTATTTACTGATAAAAACCACATGACAGCAGTTTAAAAACAGGATTTATTCTGTCAGTCAAATTAGGGAGGCAGAATATCCTCTATGCCAAGTGATTACTGTCTGGGTCTAAGTGTGGCGAACTGCCAGATCAATTATAATGGCAGAGAAGAGGAAATATGAAGATAGATTGGCTCAATTCTAAGCAGAAGCATCACTAAAGAAGAAACCCAGGGACATTTTAATGCAACATCCAATTACTTAAAAGTGCATCTTTGGCCTACGTTGCAGTTTTTATTTATATAGTTTCTTTCTATATAGAGTATAAAAAGAGAAATCAGCACAGAGTTGGACAAAGCAGGTCTAAATAAAAACCACACTGATTCCGCTGATATAACCTGTACGTCGATGCTTCTGAGATCTAAATTTCTCAATGTCAGTTTTTACAACAAAAGCCTAGGAATGTCATGGGACAACATACTCAGAAGATATCCAGCAAAATTTCAGATGCGATCACATTATTATATCACCATTTTTCCCCTTTGACCTGTAACTGATTTGATTTCAAG
>VYZV01038514.1:99892-112694 GCA_013401275.1 Pandion haliaetus | reverse complement strand
CAGACTAGTAGTGAAGTAGCATGTGCTTTTGGTATAAAAGACTTATTTGGGAACTAGGTTTAGGATGCATCTTTGGGATTTGGATTTTTCTCTAAGGGGTGGTCACAGGTTCTGTTGTCATTTGGGAAAAGTTCTGCTACGTTCAAGTTTTTGCAATATAAGAATTGTACAAATTATGTAGGAATGACAGAGAAGGTTGTACAGGAGTATTGCTATAAAAGGGGGAAAACGTAACCTGTATAGTCAAACTACATGTTTTGGGTTTTTTTAATGGATTTAAAATCTATATGTATGTAGGAAGAGGACAGGATTGTTATTGATCAGGAGTAAGTCAGCTATTACAAAAAGTTATGGGAGATTAGGGAAGCTGTACAGGTGAAAACACAGATCGGCACTTTCAATAACCTCCATATAGAGTGGGTAAATGTTACCTCACTGTGTGATGGAAAGGCAAAATTTTTTCAACAGTGCAAAATACTTAACTAGAGAAGAGCCACTCTGCAACAGTAACCATAATGAATTCTTAGGAGGAATGTGAAGAAAAAGATACCCTTCAAAATGTTGGTGTCATGTCTAAACAAAATAAATGGGAAAGATATAAACTGCAGAAAGACGTATAATCACAGGAAAAAAAAGATTTTAAAAAAGACAGCAAAAAACCCTAAAGAGCTTGTTGTTAGAGGCATAAAAGCTAAAAACAGAGGTTTCTTCAAACATATCATAGAAAGGGAAATACGACTATGGTACAAAAAAGGACTTTTAAGACTATGAGAACAGATAAATCATTTTTTTGCATTGTTTACCACAACTAATCTCAAAAGATTATCAGAGCAGAGATACTTCTGATGGAGAAAGATATAATATATGAATTTAAGAAGAAGATTTTATAACAAAATTATGAATATTATAAAACAGTAAGAGTAGATGCACTTTCTAGAATGGACAGATTTCTACACAGGATAAATACATAGAAACTTCAATAAAGAATACAACTGTTTGACCAAATGTCTAATAATGTGTTTGGGAAGAGTCAGCAAATAGTGAATCACAAATCTGGCATCGTCACTGGAAGACAGTTAGATATTGATAAGATTGTTTAATAATAGGTATTGAATTTTTCAAGTAGTTTTACTCAGGGAGCCGTACATGTGTCTCTTATTCTATGTCAACCTCTTTTCCTTAGGGGAGGGTATGTTGTTTCATAGATTAACATAATGAAAGATAAGTGAAAAATGTGGTAAGAATTCACAGTCCCTTTCCACAAGAGATGTAGGGTACCTCTCTGTAGCAAAGGAAGTTTTGAAGTTGAATATATTCATAAATTATCTGAAATTTAGAGTTGAAATAGAATCTTACAGAAAGGTATCATGATACCAAGTGACTGGGTATACCAAATAATAAGTGGAATTCATTTTTGTTAACTACATTTTAAAGTACGTGGATAAAAAATTTCTAATGTTGCACACATTGATGGCTATCATTACTTAGGAAAGAAATCTGGAAACCACTGTGAGCTGTAGTTCAAAAATTTTGTTTGCTGTTAGCAGTGACGAAAAACACAAGTAGAGGATTATGAATAATAAGGGAAAAGTTGTATAACAAACCAAAATCAGATTCTGAATGCCTCATGTGAAAAACTAAGTGCTATTGATACAGGAAAGCTTATGCAACAGAGTTTATCAGAGGACTGGACTGGCTTTCACATAGGAGATTAAGGATTCTTTAGTTTGAAGAAAGGTAATTTAAGGGACAGTATACTGGGGATCAATAAACTCATAAATGGTGTGAACAGTCAAATGTAGTTCTTATATCTATCTTTTTTTTTTAATTTTCAAAAATTAATTTATTAAAAACATAAAGCCTGGTGCTTAAAGTCAGTTGAGATTACCTAGAATGACAAGCCTCTTGATGTTATACGTATTTAGCAAAAGTGATCTGATCTCTGCATTTGGGTACCAGTTGCCATTTTGAAACTGATGTAATAGTACAATCTTACAGCAATTCTGCTGTGAAGTTATAACAATGAGGGTTTGGTTATGTTATTCCTTTATTTTTATTTATGCTGTACATTCATATGAATGTATTTTTTTAGACTTTTATTTAAGACTAAAAGATGACTTTTTCTCTGCATTTTCCAAGAGTCTTTTCTTTTTCTTCAACATGTTTAATGTCTGATTCTGCTTCATTCTTAGATTTATGATACTATGCCCAATCCTGGTGAAATCCAATATTTTAATCTCATTACCTCTGCCTCCCTTATATTCTTTCATTGCAAGAATGATACAATCTGTGTTCTTCCACATATTCGGGTCATTCTTTCTATCATTCTTTGTTCATCACCTCACCATCAGTCTTTTCTTCATGATTTTCTCTTTATCCTCCTAATCTCTCTTCTTTTTCCCTCACCCCATTATTTTCCTATTTTTTTCCTGCAGTTTTTTCATTTGTTTAATTTTTTAAGATATTAAATATTTAAGAAGCTAGGACTGCTTCTCATCAATATATGTAAAGGGTTTATGATCTCTTTTTAAATGATGTAGTCTACCAGTAATGGACTGGTTTTCAGTCTAAGGTTTGAAATCTTTCAATTTCTATATAAATAAGAACAGTGCTATTCAATGAAACTGTTTCATTCCAAAAAGGAAACAGTCATGTCTTTGGTACCAAAATCCTTTTGATTGCTTTGGCCTAAATTACTGCAGTAAAGTCCTTTTAAAATTTAATTTTGAAAATTTAGTAACTATCTTGTTAAACAAAGAAAGGCTTTGTTCTATAGAGTGCACAGGGAACATAATTGCTACAAATCACTTAACATTTTTTGAAGGTGTTTATATTATATGATATTATGTTATGTTATTTTATATATCTTTTTTGTAATGAGCACAACTGTACAGTTTGAAAACTGAATTTATGTACTCAAGAAACAGGATTTCTAGAAGCCATAAGAAAATTTGCTTTTAACAATTACCATGACTTCAGCCGGCTCCTACACATGAAAAAGACAACCAAGCTTTATGCCTGTTTTTCCCTCAAGTGAGTCAACTTTTCTGAAATAATAGAGAAATCTGTCAGAAAATAGAAATTTGTTTTGTGTTTTGATATGTGACGGTCTGACAAGTTATAGTCAATGTCTCAAACATTCGTTAAAGACCTTTGGCGGAAAAGATGCCTCTGTAAAAACACTAGAGTTGTGTGAACAGGACAATGTGGCCAGAGGAGAGGTCCCGACAGAGGGTGGGACGCACTTCTCCAAAGCCGCAATTCCTTATCTTAAGTGACCATGAGAAGGAGCACAGCATGTGCATCTGGAGGAGGGGGCCCCACAGAGGATGGGACTGTGCTTCTATCTTAAGCAGTCATGCCAGCAGGGAAAGAGAAGCAACTCTCCAGTGAACCTCCCTCCCAAGTTCAGTGACCGATTCCAGAGAACCCCGGGAATGTGAACTGCGCATGTCGGGACCACCAACTAACACACTATAAAAGAAGGGAGAACGAGTTCTCAGTGCATGCCCTCCAGAACTGGATCTCTACGCTGGCTGGACTAACGCTGGACATTGGTGAAACCCTTTTCTTCTCTCTCTTTCTTTTCTTTCTGTCATACTTTTCTCTCTCTCTCTTTTTCTTCTCTTTTCCACAATCCCTACACCTCATCTCTTTAGCCATAAACTGTTGACCAAGTCTGGGATTAGGAATGGATCCAGCCACCCCTGGGCTCCTCTTTGAGAAGGAGTCCAGAAAGCAAGGGACTGCTCTGAACCTCGTGACTCAATGGGAGGGATCCCCTCCTGACAGAGTTTCATGTTACTTTTTCCACTTCTCTTTCTACACCTCCCTTCTCTTTTCAAACAGTGGCTTAATGACATGATTCAAGGTTCCTGTTGATAAGTTCACTTGTACTTGGGCAAGGTTAGCTATGTTGAATAAATGTGGATTGTTGTTCGAACTCCCTTGGTGTCATTTCACCTTAATTCTGACAAAGGAAATCCACGAACCTGAGTTGCTCCAACTTTGGGACGCGACATGATAACAAAAGATGGAAAGCTAGAAGTTGAAGACAAACGTATGATGAACCCTTCAGTAGGAAGAATACTCAATGCTATTGTTATTATAAGAAGGACCCCTAAGAAAAGGTATGTGACTCACTGCTGAACAGGCACTGTGATCAAAGCTGTTGTTTCACAATAGAGTAGCCTAAGCACTGCACAACCTTGTGCCCTATTCCTAGGTCCAAATTTTGCTTTGACATGCTACTATTTTTCTGTTGAAAGTAATGAAGTTACCCCAATTGCTTACGCAACCAATAGTAGATTTTTTTTTCCTCCAAAATGCAAAATCACGAGATTTTTTGGTATATGATTTTGAAATGCACTTTAAAAATCTAAAATCTCTCTTCTTCAATGCCATCTGAGAAAAGACCATTGATAGTACCTTAATTATGGTACTGGTTCTTATAGAAGTCCAGAAATTTTTATTTTTTATTTTAAAATAAAATATTTTAAAATAAAAATGGAATGCTAATAACACCTTGAAATTAACTTTCATGAATCTATCTGTTCAAAAGAATTTAAAGGATTTTTTTCTGGTATTGGAGTTAATACACTTATTAGTTGGCTGATATTGCAAGATTGTGTTCAGTATACAGCAATAAAAACATGTACAGAAAAATGAAAAATAACTTTTTTCATGAGAGAACTGGCAAGTGTTTGGGAGTTTTATTTACTCCAAGGGTACTGAAATAGACCTTTCTAAGTGCATCAAAACCAACCTTCTTTGAAGTGGTAAACGGGAATTGAAAATATTTTTTGTGGACATGCACTGACCAAGCTGAGATGACACACAGTGTTACTTCCGTGATTCTTTTGTGAGGAGTGTTTTGGGATCCAAAAATCAGGAGGTATGGTTTATTTACTAAGAAGGATATCTGGAAGTTCAGCAGAGGCTCACTGATTTGGTTTTATCCCTGTCATATTTGTGAGTACACAGAACAATGTTGTAATAATTATACAGTGGATAGTATATATTATGTTTTGCCATTTATAGCAAACATCAATATTATATATAAAATTTAAAAAAACCTTATTATTATCTCATTCCTTTCACATCATATAAATAGACTGCCATTTTGAGTAGATTTAACAATAAAACATATAACATCTTGGCAATGCAGAGCTCATTCCTTTGGATTAGGTATGTGTAATATTGCATTTCTTATGAAAGCATGATGATGAATTATAAAGCTTTTCTGTGCTTACCATTTTTCATGTGTGTACACATTATTTTTTTGGTTTTCACAGTACAAAGTTACAGGTTTGGTAAGTTTTGGGACTAAGGATTGGCATAAATGACAATTGGGGAAAGAAATGAATTTCAGAAGGGCAGTTAAATTAAGAACTTGTGTGTGAGGATGCTTGGGTTTGGCTGCCAAAAATTTAGGGAATCTCTAAGGTTAGGAATGAAAAAGATTTAATAGGTACTGGGAGAGGGGCAAATGAGGTAGAGAAACAGTATCAGACTCCCAAGTCTTCAGTGTTTCAGCCTATGGTGATTCTTTCCAGCTACAGCTGCTGCTTCTCCTATGAATGACAGCAGCTGGCTTGCAAGGAAGGGAAAGAAGGTATTTTTTGTCAGTCAGGTACAAGGATTGTTTTTGTAGTGAATATTTGCCTTGCTCAGAGGTTAAATACCTATAGAAAGACTGTGTCTAACAGACTGGTCCATGCGCTATACAGGTTCCGCTATGTAGAACTTACCAGTCAGCTAATACTGCTTCCAATACCATTACAATACAGCTTCCATACCACTAACAGTCCTTAAATAGCATTACTCAGCCAGACACATTGCAGATACATAAGCTGCCAGGTTTCCTATAGCGGCATCACTATCAAGCTACAGACAAATAACTGTTTCCTTACATGAACAGGATTTTATCATACATGTCAAATCATTCAAAGTCCATGTTAGAAATAAGAAAACAATGCAGGAATGTGGTTCCATTTTCAGGTATAAGATATATGACATACAAGTAGGAACTATGATTCCTGAAAACAGAAAATAATATTTCTAGCCTAAATCTGCAAATATCTAGGAGTGTACAATGCCAGTTCTGAAAGAGTAATTTAACTAAAATTAGAGGAAACCTTTTAAAAATTTGCTTTGGTCTTATTTTTAGTGGTAGGACTATATCAATTAAAATGACCGTATTCCTAAGGGTTCTAATTATATGCAGGATATTTTGTCCTAAAGGTTCAAATCTTGAAGAAGAAGATAGAATAAATTGATGAGCAAATCTTATGACTCCCTTGAAATGGAGAAGGAAAAAAATACACATAATGACTAAATGATGGAATACTACTACTGCTGAAATGCAGAAATTTAGTACTGCAAAGTGTATGGCTATTATTGGGTGGGTACAGCATAAGGTTTTGTGAATGGCCTAGCTAGTCCTTGTAGGGACTTGTACCTTTTGGGATTATTCTTGTTATGTGTTCTCTGATGCGATGCTGTGTTAGTTTAAGCCAGAGGCATTTTAGGGATATATGTTACAGCTCCCTTATTATTACATTGAAAAAATTTAATGATTCTCAGAAATTACAGATAGTATTTGTACAGAATTAATTTGATAAGAGAAGGGCTAATCTGAGAACCTTCCTGCAGCAGGGGAAGTCCATAGGCAGTTCTGGCTGTAGGGTGTTATCTGGAAGGAAGAGTGGGAAGAGAGAGCTCTGATTCACTGGTGCCTTGAAGCTCCTTGATCTCTCATTTACCTGTGGGCCCACCTGCCTTGGGTTTACAACCACAATTCATGGAGGATTTCGGAAGATATTTGAGGAAGCTTTGTTCTTTTCTCTACTTTCCTGGTAATGAAGCAGGACGATTTGGTGATTTTTGGATAAATAGCTGAAAACGTGAGGACTCTGTAGACTGGATTCTTATGGGACAGCCCAACACCACTGAATATAAGAACATCCAAGAATAACAGTGGCAGTCTTCTCTTTATTCCTTCCCCACAATAGAAAGGTTTGTTGTGCATCCCTTTTTTTTTTTTTTTTTTCCTGGTTTTTGTTGAGATGATAACAAACAAACTCCAATATTACATTTTTCAATCTAAACTATTCTATTTAAAAGGTCTAAAAAGTTATTTTGAACAAAATCAGCATATCCCAAGTGCTGAAAGAGAAAGAAATATGTTTTACCTATCTTGAGCTGTTCATTCCATTTTCCATGATTCTTTTAAAGTGATTGTCATGGCTTTGGACAAAGTTTATTTGTGGAAGGCCAGGTCTTTTTCATAAACTGGTTCTTCCTTGTTTTATTGATCCTTATTCGCTGTGGTAGGGATGAGGGATACCACACCCTTTGACCTAGGATATGATATGAGGCATCATATGCTCCTTGAGGTGATTTAGATATGTTTGTTTTTACACACAAACATACGTGTGACAGATGGAATAACTGAGCCCCAGGTGCTTAAAATAATACTCAAGAATTTTTAGGAAAAGAAACAGATTAAGGCAACACGTTGCAGTGCAACATAGGCTATAGCGATTAACTTCATAGATATTTGAAAAGAACTTTTGGATATTCTCTGCAAGATGTTAATAGAGATGTTGAACCCAGTGAGATATTTCAGATTCCTCTGTAGTAGTTAGTAATGAATCACAATGAAGTTTGTATCCTTCTGTCAGTTACTCAGCATACCCTTCCTGAGTAGTGAGATTCTGAAATAAAACGAATTATTTCAGCTAAGGAGTGCTGGGAAGGCCTAACACAAGCCTGCATGAAAGTCTTGTGAGTGTGGCTGGGGTTGTATTTTTTTTATTTAATTGTCCCAGGGTGTTGGCTGCTGGTTTTTTTTGAAAGGGGCACAGCTGGACGTGGGTAGGAGGCAGGCTGCCTGTTTGCCTTGCCCCAACTGCTGTCTTCTGGCTCAGGCTGAAAACTCAGGAGGAGACACAAATGGGGATTGCTGAGCTGTTTTCAGGGAGAGCAAATGCTCCAGGGACAGGGAAGGTCAGTGACTTGGTAAGCAGCAGCACCACAGCATAAGTACAAACTAAGAGACTTGCAAAAAAGTATAGGGAGAGGAGCAACTTCATCACGGATGGAACTAAAAAGGGAGACAACTTACCTGAGGACACACTGAGTTCAACAATGTAAATAATGCTATTTGACACTTCATTGAAGAGACGCAATTGTACTTCTGACTTTGAGCTCCTTTATTTGAAGGCACTTTGATGTCAAAGTCTTGAATCAAACTTGTTTCGTGAAGTCCTGAAAGTAGCTCAAAACTGAGGGTTCTTTATGTCCATCACAAATAAAACCTTCTGAATGACCCATTGAATGTATTGAGAACAAAATAATTTGAAGCTGAACTGTAATTCTAATCTGACATTAAATCTGGAAATGCAAATTGTAGATTTTTTTTGCATAAACTAAACATTAAAGCAGGTAGTTTTTGGTAAATCTAGGATTTTGATTCAGATACAAGTTTTCTC
Source organism: Pandion haliaetus (assembly GCA_013401275.1). Lineage (NCBI taxonomy): Eukaryota > Metazoa > Chordata > Aves > Accipitriformes > Pandionidae > Pandion > Pandion haliaetus. The sequence goes on along the minus strand of VYZV01038514.1, from coordinate 104,199 downwards.
CTCAGTGAATGATACTCAAACTGAGGTTTAGTTTCAGTCTGCACTAGGATAGTTGCAAAGGCATAAATGAAATTTATTCTAGTTTAAGGGGATATTAGGTACTACATACTGGTATGTACTCATCTGCTTTAGAGGGATGCAAAATTACATTTCAGGAAAATGCATGCATAACCTAGAACAGAAGAAAAACTATGAAGATTTCCAATTTGTTTATACACAAACAGGCTTAGATGGCCTGAAGTAGTATATTTGAAATTAAGACTGTTTTTTAGCAATTTAGTACAAAAATGGAACCCTGAAAACCATGACTTCTTACGTGATAGAACTGTAAACATTCATAAAAGCTATGCAAGCAAGGAGATAAGGGCTATGTTTCATTTAGGCCAAATACTAATTTTGATGTTGTGCTGGTTTTGGCTGGGGTAGAGTTAATTTTCTTCATAGTAGCTGGTATGGGGCTGTGGTTTGGATTTATGCTGAAAACAGTGTTGATAACACAGGGATGTTTTGGTTACTGCTGAGCAGTGCTTACCCAAAGCCAAGGTCTCTTCTGCTTCTCACCCCACCCCACCAGCAAGGAGGCTGGGGGAGCACAAGAAGTTGGGAGGGGACACAGCTGGGACAGCTGACTCAAACTGACCAAAGGGATATTCCAGACCATACGATGTCATGTTCAGTATATAAAGCTGGGGGAAGAAGAAGGAAGGAGGGATGTTCAGAGTGATGGCATTTTGTCTTCCCAAGTCACCGTTATGTGTGATGGAGCCCTGCTTTCCCGGAGATGGCTGGACACCTGCCTGCCCAGGGGAAGTGGTGAATGAATTCCTTGTTTTGCTTTGCTTGTGCATGCACGGCTTTTGCTTTCCCTATTAAATTGACTTATCTCAGCCCATGATTTTTCCCACTTTTACCCTTCCGATTCTCTCTCCTGTCCCACCACAGGTGAGTGATCAAGCGTCTGTGTGGGGCTTGGTTGCTGGCTGGGGTTAAACCACAACAGATGTAAAAGCTGGCAGCTAGTTAACTCTTTCAAAATGCTTTGCTAACAGCATAAATCTACAAAATAATAACAGACCACTGTGCCATTTCTTTCTCGGATTATTGTGTAAAAGCATAAACCTTTCATGGTTCAGCATACGAATGTGTCTCTTGAAAGTGCTACGAGCAATGTCATTTGATCAAACATTCGTAATTCTTTTCCTGAGCCTATTTTAAGTATCTGTGTTAATATGTTCCACTGATTAGTGGTGTATGGTTAAAGATGCCTTTCAGGGTAGGCTCTTTTTCTTTTTTCCTTCTAGCCATACGTTTATTTCATAAAATGAAGAAAAGCAGAGGTAAAGATTACGGACACAAATTTACGTGAGTGGATGAAAGAGTACCTTTAACCTAAAGGCAGTCTGGGAAAATGAGCTGCTTGACATCTGGTTAGTAGAGCTGATCAAATAGCGCAGGCAAGGTAATATTTGTTCAAATGCAAATTACGTTTGGCCCTTTAAAATTTGATTAATCAATGTGATTGGAGATCAAGAATACATTCTTACAAATTCCTTGCTGAGTAACTATTCGTACATAATAGTGCCAATATTCAATAGCAGTATCACTTTGTACAGAGATTTTACAAGAGCCAAGGGCTTTCTGGGAGAGGATAAATATGAGAAGAAAAAGTAGCCTCTCTAGTGAAGAGACAGTGATGGGAAAGCTAAGAGATTTTAAACAACCCTGTAAGGTATAGAATAAATTAAGACAATAGCAGGATTTTCAAAGATGGAGATGAAAGAATTAAAAAATATATTCCAAAGAGAAAATCACAAAATCTTCAGTTATTTCCATATATCTCTGAGTTTGTGTATATTCTATGAAGTTCTTTATTATTAGAGGATAACTTTACAGTAAATTGTATTTGTGTAAAGTAAAATACAGCAGTCAATTCTTCTTTGCTGATATATTTAATGGGAAATTCATGTCCAGTTTTTGCATACTGTTATTCCATTTTATTTCACTATTAGTGCTTTTCATTTTTTTTTCAGAAAAAAACCCCCTTAATTCTACTGAAATACTTACTTCCTCCAAATAAGGTAGCATAAATATTTCACTGATAAATGTAATTATTTCTTTATTTCTACATTTATTATAGTTCCTTAAGTATATATTTTTTGACATTGTGCACACCTTTTCCATAAATTCCAAATTGTTTCTATACTTGTTACGCATGTGCCCTTACTGCTTTCACATGAGACTATAAAAAAAAATGGAGCAGGCACTACCCTTTCCCTGCTAGAGTTTTAGCAGCAAAAGGGAATAAGGGTAACAGCAGTTTCAGTACTTAGCCTATGTTTGGCTGTTCCTGGATGTTCCATGCTCTACCTTTCTCCCTTGCCTTCCTAATTTGGAAATAAAATAATATCTAACTTCAGCAATTCTCTCACTCATTTTCATCCAACGTATGATGAAAAATGATCCTTTTGTTAGTTATCAACTCAGCAAGAAAAATGGAAGATCTTTTGGCAGTACAGCAGAACTGCCATATAGATTTCATTCAATAAGGACAGCCCAATCCCCAAAAGTTGTGGAAAAACTCATACCCAAAACCTGATGCCCATCTCTTAATTCCACTAAGGCCAACACATTAATTATTTGGGTTCTTCTCCAAACTACTTGTGTGACACAAGGAAGCTATATACTGTGGTCATAATGAGTGCTGCCTGGTATGTCTTTCATATTACTGTCACTTCAGAATTCACCATGTCTTTCTGTTCGTAGCTGGACTTGTGTGCACTCAGGTAAAAAGAAGCATGAGGATTTACAAGATGCATAAGCAAACCCAAGATTTGAGAGTTCATGCAGGCAAGATGCATGTAAACCTACAACAGGATCAACTACTGCTGCATCTGGAAGAACCAGAGTTAGTTACTTCAGTGAGACTATTTTTACTTATTCCTCCATGTGTGACAATTCCTTCAAATTAGAGCAGTCTGAAGTTTTGTTAAAAGCTTGATACATTTTCCTGTGCTTTTAGGATGTTCCAGAAAAAAAGATTTGGCAACGTTCTCAGTACTACATTCCCAAACACCAATTTGTTATTGCAAACTTACCTCAGTTTGAGTTACTAGTGTGATTCATCTATTGATTTTGTGTCCATGACATTTATAATTTACAGTCATTCAGCAAGCTGGCAGATCTCATGACAATATCACATTGAAGTCAGTTGGAATTAATTCATTAATTAAAGAATCTATCCTAATTTGATTTCTTTTCAACCATTGTCAGTGATAGTGTCTGCTACCAGCTAATCTTGATTATTTAAAACAACAAAAAGAAAAGATAATGGCTAGCTGAGTAGAATCGCATTGCTTAAGGCTTGCAGCTGATCTTACAGCTAATAATATGAGTGTGTTGCAATTAGTTCTGATATGAAGTTCAGATTGCATTTCCTTGATAAGGAAAAAGAAAAGGCATCAGAGATTTGACTATACAGGCTGTTACTCATTATGCAGGTGATGGCAATGGTTCTTTTAAATTAAGTATTTGGGTTCTTCATTGGGATTTATATAATGTGATCTTTGATTATATATGGACAAATCAAGCATGCTGTGGGCTCGAGACTGTCATGTCAGGAACAAATCCAAAGATAGCTAGAAAAAATATGGTTTTGACTTAGCAGAATGAAATATTCAAATCCCAAAGCCTGCATGTCTTTGAATATTTTTAGTGTTTAAGATTCTGATTAGCCTTACATTTTCCTTTGTCAATTAGTAGTTTTCTTTGTTTCAGAAAAGCCTGTTCTCCTCCTTTCCTTCCTTTTATGATATTGTTTTCTCCAATCAAAGAGTTAGGATGTTTAATTATTCAAGAACAAATATATATTCTCCAGACATATATGGAATTACAAGCTCTCTGGAATAATATATGTGCAGAGCTGACTCTGCTAATGATAAATTAGTGTAATTTTGGAATGGCTTAACAAGAATAAATGATATTCACATAGGAAGCAGCAGCATTTTTAGTAGCATTACCCCCTCCTCCACTACCTATTAACCCCCAAACAAAGCAAAAGACTTGAATAGTTTTACTGGGAGAGATTTCTGTTTATCCAACATTTTTTACATTGCACAAATGTTACCTTTAGGTGTTTGTATAATTACATGGTGTCTGCTAGCACTGTCTTAGAAGCAGAAACCATTATCCACAGCTTACTCTTTCTAAAGGGAAGTCCTGGAAACTGAACTGTCTCATCTGAATTTGCTATGGCTATACAAATTGCCATCACGTAAAAAAAAAAAAAAAAAAAAAACGCAACCACCAAA
>VYZV01038514.1:60060-76728 GCA_013401275.1 Pandion haliaetus | reverse complement strand
AGTATGCTTCATCAGCTTATTTGGCACTGTGGCTTAGGTGGAGCGACATTGTATAATTTGTGATGACTTTGTTCTGACATCTTCCCATCACAAAGGATTGATGGACCAAAGTCACAGAAATGTCATCGGTGATAAATTCAAGCTAGACTTTAATCTTCCTCACTTGATGTAACATCAAAGAGGAATAACATAGCCTGCGAGATACTTTAGACAACTTATTAAAGAAAAAAGATCCACAAATGACAGATTGAGTGAAAATTGTATTGATAATTTAAGATGTATTTTCCTTCTGAGTTTATAAGGACTTCACATAAAAAGGCTCAAGTTAACCAGAATTTCAGAAAATATGCAAACCTCTGTAATTCTGCAGTGAGCCTATTTCCTATCTCTCTAGCAGATTTAATGTTAATTGTTAAAAATGCTTTGAAAAAGCAATCTATTCAGTACCTGATTTGAATAATAAAAATATAGTTGTTATTGAGAACAATGCTGCTGACTGCTTGTTCTTGAAATCAGGACTCTAAAATGATATATAAGGCCTATGCACTTCTTTGTCCTAGAAAACTTCAAGTATTTGCTTTAAGTGCCTAAACCAGAAGTGAGGTTGTCCTTGGGTCCTACCATAATCAATGGATAAAGACAGGCTACTCCAAAGAATGAATCACTTCATAGCTAGGTTCCAGTGAATTTTTAATGCAATGTAATACTTGGATTTTACTCCTCCCTTTCCATAATAAAGATCTAATCTTACTTTTCAGAAATAAGAATCATAGTCTGTGTGTTTTGGTCAAATTCAGTTTTGACCAGTTATGTTGACTTTCTTCCTTCACGAAAACCTACCTGGACACAGTTTGGAGGCTTTTTTTAACCCCTTGCAGTGATCTGGAATATTTCTGGTTTAATTGCCTTGATTGCTTTATTTCAACAACTATGATCTCAAATCCAGTAATGACTATTGTGTTGAATTTAATGTCAGTAGAGAAGCTGATGATCAAATAATGAAAAACTTGGACTAAATATTGATACAACATTGTCTCTAAAAATATAACCTCTTTACACCTTTTTTTTCAAAAGCTGATCTCTCCAAAACAAAAACAGAATTACAGTGTATCCAGACCATGGAGTGCTCAGGAAGAATGTATTTTTTTAATATTGACTAGGTCTTTGATCTTTCTTAAGAAAAGTGAGAAGTCTACATTATTTTGGATTTGGGGTTTGTGTGTATTTTTGGTTTGGTTTGGGGGTTTTTTTTGTTTTTAATTATAAATACCCATCCAGTAGAAAGTAATATCATATTGTTATATCATTTCACACACAAGTCACAAAAGGCCTTTACTTGCTATTAACTTTTGGCCAGTTCTAAATTGGGCTCAGTTTGAACCCATGACCTCAAAGTGAAAGGCTCCAGATCCCATTACTAAACTCGTGATCCATGTGTTTCTCTTCAATATATGCTTTTTTTTTTCCACTGTAGAAGTTATTTTGCTAAAATGACCTATATTTCCATGCAAAGAAATGATTAGACCCAAGTTTTAATATTCATATCCCATTTTTATTTCACTAACACAGTTGCAATTACTTCCTTTTTCAACAGCTAGTCTCTGCCAGGTTGTTTTTCATTATTTTTTTCTCATGATAGAAATGTCACTTTTTTCAGACTTAGAACTGTTATTTTAAGAGACATCTTGGAATATAAAGCAAAAAGCTTACGAAAACCTTCAATGTTTCTCTGATTTCTTCTTCATTTTAATCGCAACAAGTTTGACTGGATTAGAATGCAAAAAACAAAACTACCTCATAATTTTTTAGACTTTGTTTTTTAAAATACAGAATAATAGGGGATAGTTTGACTGGTATCAATCAGCAATTCCTTTAAAAGCAATGCCATCTCTGTTTCTGTAAAAATAATGCAAGGCCTGAAAGGTTATTGACATTTCAGCAGAAGAAATAGATTTTTGAGTTGCTGGCTAGCAACGTGTCCTTTAGATTTTTTTTTTTACATTTCATCAAAGACAGTATAATTAACCTTAGAGCAATGGACAAAACTCACCATTATCAATTGACAGAATAACTTTGTCTCCTAATAGCTACTGGTCATACAGTGTTCTTTCAATAACACTTTCCTTCATGTAAAAGCTGAATCGGAACTCTTCACCACCACCTCAGATAGAATTCTGCCCCCTCCCTCTCTACACAAATACCCTCTTCTGTTCTTGAAGAAACGCATTGAAGTTAAAGCAGTAACATAGCTAAAAAGAAGACAACAACAAATAGTTCTATCACATGAGGAAAATAGCACCACGTCAGATACCTGTGAGCTTTATGTAGTGAAGGAGTAGGGGGAAGTTTTTATTTTTCTAATCTACTTAAAAACCTGGGAGAGGAGAATAAAAGGAAAAATCTTTTCTGGTTTAAATATTTGGTGGTGTAGTGTATCATCCTTATAAATTAAAAAAGATGTTATCCTATGCTGCATGACTTATGTCTGCAAAGATTTGCTGATGTTAATAGGAAAAACATACATGCATCTCAATGAGGGGAGTCTTACGAAAGAATAAACATATTCAGGAAGAAATCATAATATACTTCTTCACACAGTTACTACAGGTTAGTCTACAACACTAAATATTTATAGAATCATAGAAAGGTTCAGGTTGGAAGGGACCTTAAAGGCCATCTAGTTCCAGCCCCCTTGCCATGGGCAGGGACACCTTCCACTAGACCAGGTTCCTCAAAGCCCCATCCAACCTGGCCTTGAACACTTCTAGGGATGGGGCAGCCACAACATCTCTGGGAAACCTGTTCCAGTGCCTCACTGCCCTCACAGTGAAGAACTTCTTCCTTACACCTAATCTGCATCTACTCTCTTTCATTTTAAAGCCATTACCCCTTGTCCTATCACTACATCCCATTTTACAAAGTCCCTCTCCAGCTTTCTTGTAGGCAAATAAATTTTACAGCTTTTCCTAAAGAAGGTGCTTAACATGACTAGCTTTATTGCATAATGACCTTCTGAATTTGGAATACTCCCTTTGCAATCATGATGTAAAGTAATTCTTTCTTTTAAAATCTTGTGGTGACCTGTATTGACTTTACTATTAACATATCACTGGCTAGGAGACAAATTCAGTTTCTTGTTTTGATATAAAGCCCAATTTCATTGGCCAATAAGTTTCATTGTGGAGAATTCATTGTGTTTATTTCTGTCTGCTAACAAAAGCTTAGGCTGAGAACAGCAAAGGGAATTACTCTAGGAGATCATTTTGGAATTAGAAAAATGCACAATCCTGTTTCAAAATGCTGAGATTTAGAAGGAGTTAATAATATCTCCAGATCAATGAAATGAAAAAAGAAAACATGTTGTTGATTTTTTCCATGATAGAAAAAAAAAAAAAAAGAGGTGTTTGTGAATGCTTTTTCACTCCTTTGAAATATTGGCAGGTAGCTTTTATTAGTTCTTAGATATTCTTTCTTCAGCAATCCAGTGTACAACTGCCAACGAGATGGTCTTAATAAAAATTATAAATGCAATAGCCAATGATATAATCTTGTCTTTCCTTGCAATTCATGTTCTTTAAGTACTTCATGCTTCATATTGTAGTTGGTGCATCTTGCCATTAGTTCACTACACAGCCCTTCTGAATTGGTCATATTTACCCTATTCTAATACTGCTTACCCTCTTACCCTCACAATTATCATCTCCCCTAACCTAAGCTCTTAACAGACTGTGCATTCTAACTTGTAATTAATCTCTTCTTTAAGTAAATAGCTTTTCTGTTCAGCCTCCGCTTTCCACAATTTCAGTAATTTCAGTAATTTCTCTTCATGCCTTAGCATATTTTATGACTTCTTGGCAATGATTATTTGAACATGTATCTCCAAAGCATTTCTTCCCTCCCTGATCCTCCTTGGACTGTCTGTCCCTAGGCTAAATCTCTGCGTGGTCACAGCAGTTGCCTTATTACCTCATCTCATTCTGACAAATGCTGTTTTCTTTGTTTTTGTCTACCGTGGTTCTTCAGTTCCCGTAGAAACCTGTTTAGATGCATAGCCAATTCAACTTGATATTTTATCTCTCTATTGTCTGGAGGCAGGAGTGGTACCCTCAGGTGGAAAGACTGGCTGGGCCTGGCTCCCCCAGCCTGAGTGTGAGGAACAAGAGTGCCTACCCCCTGAATTCACACTCACAGAGGGGGTGAGTCCAGAGTAACCAAGGAATCATTAGGTTCTGTGATGCTCATTACAGACCTTCATTTCTTAGGTGCAAGCCAAATCACGTTTCCTATAAACACTAAAAATATGAAGTGCTTCCAGTGCTTTTAAGTTTGACAGCAGCTGCAGCAATAACAGCTCCTCATTTCATGCCTTTATAGGGTTTCTTTACAACCAGTATGAAGAGAAACTCAGCTTTTCTGAAAACAGGGAGAGAATTTTTCCTCAAAATCAATGATTTTGGGTCTTTCTTGCCTGTGAGAACTTCCTATTTGTCTCGGGTGAGGAGGGCTCTGTGGTTCTTTTTTAATGTGCCAAGTAGAGAGGCATGAACTGCAGTGGAGTATCAGGTTTGCTAGGCAAAGAGAGAGAAGGCGGTATGTGTCTCTGCCAAACTTTTGGTTTGTCAGAATCACACCCAGCTTTATGAAATTAAAGTAAACCATAAAAGAACCTGGAAGTGTAAATTACAGCATACAACTTTTAATGGTTAGTAGTCTCTGTCTGGCTCAGCTGATGCACCTGCACGCTGAACCTCAGCAACTATATGTCTTAACGTGGCACCAAAGCCTACATAACTTTTTCACATGACTACCCTGCTGAATGTCAGCAGACCTGAACCTGTGAATAACATTATAACATTTGATTAGCTGATTTTGAGGGTCTTGAGATTTTAATGCTGTGTAAATCCTATGCAGATGTATGGTGCTATAAAGTAGTAGTAATTGTTGTTGTTCAGGAAGTTATTTTGAACTATTGTCAAAATGTTATTGAAATATGATAATTACTGGGGGTGGGGTGGGGAAGAGCTGTATCTAGAATAGACTGAAAAGCATTTTTCATCTGCTTACATCTCTGGACAGATTTTTCTATTCTTCAACACACTGTGAGATGTGGTCCTGAATACTGATAAGCAGTAATGCATTTGTAATAAATTTAAGGCACAATAAAGTAAATATTTAGTGAGTGGTGCCTGATAAGGCAGGATACTTGTTCCTATACAGGCACCTGTACTGTTTTTGGTCAAGGTCTTTCAAAGGAATTTTAGGATGTAGAATACACAATTTGGGTGTACACACAAAAGTCCCAGTGAATATAATCACCCTGTATTTTCTCTTGTTGCTTGTGTTTCAGAGACTTGTATATTAAAATTTTAAAAAATGTATTAATGTCTTGTTTCATTTGACCTAACTGTAGCTGTCAGGTGAAAAGTTCTCTCACTTGTGATCCAGTCTTCGTAATTAAAGTTAGTTGTTTTTATAAATCCATCAGCCTCCTGAGAAGAGAAAATAGGTGATGCAAATTCAATGTTGGAAAACAGAAAACACAATACAGTACAAAGGATTAGATGCCTAAATCTCTGAATGAACATCTGCAGATCCTGAAAACTTGCTTATAACAGCTGATTCATTTTCAGAGCACCTGAAGGAGAAAATTGTAATTTCTTGGTTTTGTCTCCTTTACAGCATGGGGTTGTATTCGTCTGTTGGATTCTTAATGCTGGAATTATTGAAGAAATATTTGCTACTTAGCATTTGTCAGTCTCTGTATTCTTAGTGTATTTTTAAATGTTTCTTTTCCTCTTAAAAAGTAAATAGGGGAAACTATTGAAATTATGAGACCCATCCTACATTGGACCATACATACAACTATAGAGAAGAAAGCTGGAGATTTTTCCTCTTTTCAGGGGGTAAATTTTGCTGACCATGAAGGTAACTGGACAAAGGAACAAAAAGATGCTAAGTTCTTCAGTACCCAAGTACCTTAAATGTTTGGAATTTTTTGTTTGGTTGGGTTTTTTGCCGCTCACCGTAAAGAGGTACATTTTCTTGCTTTTGAGAGGATCCAGTGACCAGCCAGCTCACCACCTTTCTAGCTTAAGTCTTTCCTTAGAATTATTTAAGGTCTGTGGAGCAAGAAAAAAAAGTCCTCTATTCATTAATTGAAAAAAAAAACCCCAAACAAAACATTGGGGGTGCATATGTAAGGAAGCAGAGGCTTGAATCATTGTGAAAAATGACAGGGAGGATATGAAAGGGAGATATTTAAGGGTAAAACTAAGAGTGGGAAATTTTGAGTGGAAAGAAGAGAGTGAAAATAAGGCTAGGTGGGGAAGGAAAATACCTGGGTTTAGGGAGAGAAAGAAGAGAGTAAAAATAATTTAAAGAAAGGAAACTGAAATTTAATAGAAGTGGATCAGCAGAAGTGTGTCAAAGCAGAAAGAAGCAATGGAAACATATGCATGGAAGTGAAGGAGCCTAGGAGAAATGCCTGGAAGGAAGAAGGTAGTAGTGGTGTTGGGACACAGCATGAGCCTGTCAGATTGCCCAGTAGGAGAGAAATAAAGGAAAGTGTATTTTTACTTGAGGAGCTGGAAAATGAAATGTGTGAGCTTTTGGAGTTATAAAGAAACCCTTACACAATGTAATAAGCAAAGTTGTTCTATCCTGCTGCATTTTATTAAGGACCATATACTCTAGGGAGCGCTTTAATCAGTACTGTGATCCTCCCACACTTATAAAAGAAGTAAAGGGATAATACCCTTCCTTGAACACACAACATACTGTAGGGTTGTAAAGAAGTTCAAGACGAGCAATAAAAACAAACAGTTTTTTTTCATGAGTGTTAAAATAATTCTGAATTATAGTCTAGTCTATTAAAATTCATTGAATGACCTGTCCATCACTTGTCCACCAGTTTAAAATTAAATGTTAGGGTAGCATTTGGCCCTTTTGCAGTTAGATGTCAATGATGTCAGAATGTAACAGGGTAAAAGAACATTTCAATCAAATATGCAAAGAGATTATATAGGCAAAATAGCTACATACTGAATCCAGTAATATAGTCCTCATATGCTTTTTATGAGGAATATTCCCTGAAGCAGAATAACAGTTTGGGCAGCATCTGCGTTTGTTAGAATTTCAATCAATGTTGTAGATTATTCTTTGCTAGTAATTTTTGTTACCATTGTATTTGGTTGCTTTACTTAAAATTCATAAATGTTTCCTAAGTGATAAAATGTCTGAGAATTGTCAGTGGTATGTTCTTTTCTTACCTTCTTACTAGTAATAATCATAATGAAATATGATATACTTTCCAGCTCTTGTTTAATAGAATGTCAATCACATTGGAATTGTTCTTGAATGATCAAGAGAAAATAAAATTTCATTCTAATGGGCTAAGATATTCAAATGTGTTTTGGTGAATGAGGAGTATACTGATGGAAATTACACAATCTAATTAGTTCATGCAGATGCCATATCCAGAGTACATGATAGGTACTGCTGTGTGAATATTACATTGCTACTACTGCTTTAATTCATGAATAAGAAGTAAATATCCCATGTCAATTCAGCATATAATAATACACCATGTACAGTATGTTTCCTTTATGTGTCCAAAGCCAACATTTTTTTAGGGTATATGTAATCTGCTAATCCCTTAAACAGCAAAAGGTTCCAGGATAAACATTGATTCTTTTTAACTCTTCTCGACCAAGTGAAAATAAAAACTCAGGCCTTTGTTTGAAAGCTAAATAAACTAATGTTGATGTAAAAAAATGTGCGAGTCTAGATCTTAAAATGACTACTTCAGTATTGTATTACTGAAAGCAAAATAAAACTGAAGTTCTACTTTAGAATAAGAGACAGCTTCCAATGAATAAAAAGTTTTAAACTGTATGTTTTGCCTCCTCAAACTGTAAAGATGTTTTCTTAGTAGTAATTACGTACATGCAATCCCCCACCACTACTACATTCAGTCACTAAAAATGCACTCAGATTTTTACATCCCAAGTCTGCTGGGTTTATGTGGTGTTTATTTCTCTTTTTAAATTGAAGGTGGTAAAAGAACATGCAACTTCGCTTTAAAGATTTTCAGAGATCTGGGCCATAGCAGCTAAAATCTAAAAGCTTATTTATCCCACAAGTACTCTTGAAAAGGCTCTTCTGAAATGTCACTTCTGGTGTAGTTTATAAAGGCCTCAGAGCTTAAATGTTCCTCCTCCAGCTGTAACTTGTATATATTGTACGGCTCTCAGATTTTTCTTTAATATTTTATTATGTGCATTATCATTTTGAGAAAAAAAAAAGCAGCTAGGGATAACTATAATATATCCTGCTGTGCTATAAGGCACAAATAGACAATCTCAAGTCTGCAGTGAAGCACTTACAAATATCTTTGCAGTTGGAAATTTGAAGCAAAAATAAATGATTACTTGATACAACATTTAAGCTGGTAGTTACATTCCTCTGTTGCAGGCAGGAAGAAAGGAAGAAGTAAAGATTCTGTCCTCATCTTCCAATTATATGATACAGATGCTGAAGACAGCCCTTGGAGACATATTAATCATCTGTTGAATTGCTACTTAGCTAAAGGCCCAAATGATATTTTCCAAACTAACACTCTGGTTTTTAGGTTTTTTTCATAACTAGTGTAATGATTTAAAGGTCAGTTCATATGAGATGCATCATTTTCATTTGATTTAACAACTCTTGATGCTCAAAAGCTTTACCTCCAGCATACTGAAGAGAAAATAATGCTTTCAGTGTCTACTAGTAGAGTTAATCTATTTACTTGAACAGTGACTATTCATTTTTCTCTGAATCCTCTCTTCTCAGCAAGAATATGGTCATTACAATGTTAACTACAAACTGATAATCTAGGACACTATTTGTACTCCTTCAATTGAGGTACAAGCAAAATGCACCACTCACAAACCTCTGCTTTCTCAGTTGGCAGTTAGCTCTCAGCGGAACTTAATGATACCTGTTTCAGTCTCATGGTTGCTAATGAAATGGTCTGATTTCTGCATTGGAGAAGCTTATGTCCAGCCAACTTGATGCAACCCTGATACCCTTAATTCCCTCTAACTTCTATAAGCAGTGTATTTTTAGGAAAAAATATATATCACAAAAGGCAGCCAGATTAGCTGCAGAAGGAAAAATTTGCAAGAAGGAGGGCAAATATGTACCTTATTATTAACTATTGTTTTGACAAAGCCTAGTCCTTTCCAGTGAGAAGTACAATTATTTATCACAAAAGGTTGTCTTCTAATTGTATTGGTTCTTAGAAAGTAAAACATTTCTTTTGTGTATGTTTTCAGATTTCATTTTCATGTATTCCTTGTTGACAAACTTTTTTTTTTTTTGTCTTGTTCAATGATCTATAAGGTTTGATATAGTCTTTTAAAATAAAGCATGTAACAGTAGTAAACATGTGTCTTGATATGGTCACATACAAGAATTACAGACAGTAGCTAAAGGCTTGGTTTAAAATTACCTTGCTCAGAAGCAAGTCCAAAAATTCTTTTAATTAAAGGAAACAATGTACAGTGCTTTGGGAGAAAAACTACAAATGTGTTTTTACCATTTCTCTAGTGACAGTATCAGCCATGAAAAAAGGAAACTTTAGAAAAGCAAACAGTTGGAAAGTGGATTACATCGACTGGGGAGGTGAATGCAACATACCAAAGCAAAATTGAATGACAATACTACTTCTATTACTACTACAGATTTTTACTTTCCTAAATGGTTTAGCACAAACTCAGATATGTGATGTGAGAGAAGAAAGATTTTACTTGTAGTTTAAAAGAATAACCCACAAACTGAACATTAGACAAGACAAAACTCCTAATAAAAACAAATGACATGCTTTGAAAATATGAAAATTATTCATTAAAAACAATCACCAATTTTGTTAATAAAAAGGGCATGAGTACCATAAATCCTTCTGATGTTCATGCTTGAAGAAGTACATATATAGAATATGATCCATAATAAGTGTCTGCAAATATCTCCAAATATCTGCAACTTTTTACTCAGGAACACCATGAGCTATTTGTGCATATTAATCTGTAACATGAATTACCTTTTAAGTCTCTGAGACACATTTAGGCTAATAATAAGACTTGGAGCAGTACAAAAGGTACCATTTACATTGTGTGTACTGAATAAATACTACTGTGATCATTAACTTATGAATATCCACGTTCAGTAGACAATGACTTTTTAATATGGTGGTTATAAGGATACTGCACCATGTAATATACAACAGTTGTGTCTTGACAGCTATAAACACAGCTAATTTTTTTCTGATTAGCTTATAATGTAATTAATATATCTACATGTTAAAAATGCATTCATCAAGTATGCAGAAAATAGAATGATGATGAGCCACTAGAAATATTTCAATGTTCTGCTATTGTGAAACTGTGACAATTGCCAAACTGTGATTCCACAGTCATTGCAATGTAGATACAATGTAGTTAAAATCAAATTTAAAAGTGCTATTGCATGCTATTTTAAAAAAATGTAAGGTTGTCCAACAATCTTAAAAAGCTCTATGAGACAAAGTTTAAAAAAAAAAATTCTGAAAAAAATTCAGATTTTTATAAATCAAATTTAGATTCATTATCAAATGATTCATGAATGTATGTCTTCCTGGATGAAAAACATGCTGATCCATGAGGTAATTTTAATCAACAAAGATTACTTTAGGATATCTCATTAGAATTAGATTTCAAATCCTATTCCAGGGAGTCAATAACTTCATCTCCTCGGAGAATGTAATATGCGTTTGAGAGCTCTCAATTTCAAAAAAGGATACAAATCCATTGGGAAATATCATGGAAAGCTAGAAATTATGAAAACTGAGGAAAGCATAAACTAATTTGAGTTATTTAACCCGATGATTAGGAGACTTGTTCAGGAACAGAATAACAAGTTTTTAAATGCATGAAGGTGGCTGGAGAAAAGGTAAGAATAGTCTGGTTTATTGTACTGCATGGAGAAAAGGGAATTTTTTTAACCTGCAGCAGTGAAAATAAGTGTTCTATATTAAGAAAATATTTCTAATAATGAGTGAGGAAAAGAAATTATGCACGGTTTCATCTTTGTTGTGGTTTAATGCTGGTAGGCAGCTAAGCCCCACACAGCCGCTCGCTCACTCTCCCTGCAGTGGGTTAGAGGGGAGAATCAGAGGGATAAAAGTGAGAAAACTCATGGGGTGAGATAAAGATTTATAGCGAAAGCAAAAGCTGCGCATGCAAGCAAAGCAAAACAAGGAATTTATTCACCACTTCCCATTGGCAGGCAGGTGTTCAGCCATCACCAGGAAAGCAGGGCTCCATCACACATTAATGGTTACTTGGGAAGACAGACCACCATCACTGCAACTGTTCCCCCCCTTCCTCCTTCTTGCCCCACCTTTTGTTTCTGAGCACAACATCATATGATGTGGGATAACCCTTTGGTCAGTTGGGGTCAGCTGTCCCAGCTGTGTCCCCTCCCAACTCCTTGTGCATCCCCAGCCTACTTGCTGGCAGGGCAGTGTGGGAAACAAAAAAGGCCTTGAGTCTGTGCAAACAGTGTTCAGCAATAAACTAAATCATCAACACTGTTTTGGTCACAAATCCAAAACATAGGACCATAGAAGCTACTATGAAGAAAATTAACTCTATCCTGGCCAAAACCAGCACAATCTTGCATTTAAGTTTTGTATTTGGAACCTAGGAAAATTCCAAGCTTTACTACTGGACACACTTCCTTTGAAACCTTGTATAAACTACTTAAAGACAATGTTAAAGAATGGAAAAATAGATATAGATCATTCATCCTTGAAACTAATTTCTTCAGCATACTACTTGATACATGAACAGAAATTATTGAAAAAATACATTATTAAATTTGTATTTAATGAGATGCAGCAGTTCTACAAAACACTTAAAATCATTTTTTTTACCAGAATATAGCTGATGACTTTGAAGTCAAACCCCTTGCTCTTACTCACAGTTACTGGAGATTACTTTCTGCCCAACTATATGTACTCCAGTAGGGTGATATGCATTTGTCAGCCATTTTAGGTGAGTAACACTCACATGATTATACATCAATGTTCTGGGTCATCTCAACATGAATTTTTTTCAGTGGTCAGTTTAACAGTGTAGTCTCTCAGAAATTTTCACTGAAAAAACTGAGGAGACAGTGAATTGCTTGCGTGGAGGAAGGATGGGCAGCTGTGGGTGAGAGAGACTGGGAAGTTCTTAAGATGACTTTATAGTCAAATACATGATGTGTTGTAAATAAACTCTGAATGAATCCAAAGCCCCCAGAAAATCTTCCACATACAGAACACCAGTCCCCTGAACCTGTAAGGAATAGGAGACATCTTGGAAACCATTTACATCTTCTATATTATTTAGCTATAACAGGTCCATTATGTAGTTTGCTTAATTTGTTGCTTTAGAATGGATTGATACTAGGTATCACTGACGGATCTCCATGGAAGTGATTGACCATATGCAAACTTTCAAAAATGAAGTAACTTTCTAAGTGTGTAATATGTCTGTTATTTCTTTTTCACAATCAAACATGTTGGGTAGTACAATAAACACTGAAATGCAAATATATATTTTAATAGCAAGTATGAGAATATATTTACTGATAGGTAGAGAATGTCTGAATGATTAATATTTTGTGGGTGAACAGCTCATATTATTCACCCTTAATAGTACAAGTATATCCATTAATAGGAAAGTGAGCTTTGATTAAAATAGTGCGTTTTGTGAAGTGAATGGTATATTTCATATTGGCAAATTCTTATTAATTCCTCACCAAGAAACATATGCCAGTAGTATGAAATGAATTCTACCTATTCAAAATTTTCATTATCTTACCATGTCTATGGTCTATAAATAGTTAGGCAAATGTGTGCAATGCAGACAGACTTCAAAACAGACAATGCCTCTGGTTGTTTCATCCTCTTTAACTAAACATGGAACTGTTACCAGGAATGCTTCATTCTTCTGGTCAGTTGGAGAATTAATTCCTCTGGTAGGTCATCTCATTGATAACACTGACTGTCTTTTGATCAATTCTACCGGCTTTTTATGCATGCTATTCAATAAAGATGAACATTGTTTTTTTCTGAGCTGTCATTAAGTTTGAGATCGATACCTTTCTCTATCACCCCCAAAAGCTGTGATGTAAAGAAAGGAAGGAAGACAAAGAAGTTTAGGGGGTTTTCAGATATTTTTATAATATTTCCTTCCTTTAGATATTTTCCAAGTGACTTGTAAAACCAATCGTATTCTTGCTCCTAAAGCCAGATTATGAAGAATGAATTCCCCACCCCCCCATCATCAGCATCCCAGCGAGGTCCATGGTGGAGAAGATATCCACCTGCAGCCCATGGGGTCCACAGTGGAGCTGATATTCACCTTCACCCTGAAGGGAGATGCAGCCCATGGAGAGCCCAAGCTGGAGTAAGTTCCTGGCAGGTGCTGTGGCCTGTGGAGAGGAGCCCAAGCAGGGGCAGGTTTGCTGGCAAGAACTGTGGCCTGTGAGGCACCCATGCTGAAGCAGTTTGTTCCTGAAGGACTATATCCCACGGAAAAGATCCATGCTGGAGTACTTTTTGAAGAACTGCAACCTCTGGGAAGGACCCACATTGGAGAAGTTCATGAAGGACGCATCCCGTGGGAGGGACTCATTGCTAGAGCAGGAGAACAGCTTTTCATCGTTATTTTCTCCCCCTGACCTGTTGAGGAATGATAGAGCTTCTTGGTGGGCACCTGGTGGTCAGCCAAGGTCAACCCACAACATACTCAGAAAACACACGATGTTCTCACAGAACTATACATGTAGAAGACAATTCCTGGATTAAAAAAAATCCAGTGTTTATCTTTACAGACATACATGATTTTACCAAGCATTTTCTTAACACCCCTTTGTTTTCTTTTTGCCACTATTCCTACTGATGGAACAGTATGTCCTGGATGTTTCTGTCAGTCAGCCTAATTCCTATCTTAAATGTATCCATGTTGGTTCTTGTGCCAACATCTGTCCTTAAGTTTTAATAGAGTTTGCTACTTTCTAATGGCCATATCCTGATAACTTCCAGGAAAGCAACCAGATCCTTAATTTTCTTAGATCAAAACTACTTCTCTCCTCTCATTAATAGCAAGATATTCATTTTCCACCATCTTTTCAGTATCCCATCTTTGTGTCTGTTCCAGTCTGAAGATTTTTTTCTTCGTTACAGGTGAAATGTGCATGATGGTTTAGGTAAGGTATGAGCATTGCTCCTCCTCCTCTTCACTGGAAATACCTGATCTGCGATTGCCATGCTGTGCCACATTGGTAAGTGTGTATCACAATCAAGTACTCTCACGGCCAACCCTGTTGGTTTTGTTGTTTCCAAGAGATTAACTACCAAACACAGGAATTTCTTGGTTTTCCCTAACTGCGTCTGATGCGCACAGCACTGTCAAGGATTTAGGTTGCTGTTCTCAACCTACATGAGCAATGGTGAAATGTAGATGGGACATACACACCTGTGTTCACTTTTAACTCATGCTATGATAATGTGAACCAAAGACAATCATTATTATTGTTCTTACTGATCTTGTGAAGGAAGTTCAGTTATTCTTCATATGATGGGGAAAAAAATGCAATGATTTTCCCTGTTCTGCTAGACTTCTTAATGGCTTCTGATATTTTGGGAACTCAGATAAAGGTCTGGCATGATAGAATACATGGTCTTCACCTATTTTCCTAAGAATATCAGAGGCTATTTTTATTCTTCTGGGGTTCTTGTTATTGCTATGTTTAAATATGTAAAACCCTAATGGAACAAAACATAGAATGGTATAAATAATATATCTATTAAAGGTAATGCTGATTCCTAAGACCTTATTCTTTGCTCACCTCTGAGGACTTCTTTATTGAATTGGATTTATGGTTGCTTTACCGCTGGAGTGAAATAAAGACAATAATATTTACTGAATTCTGACTTCAAAAGTTGATGTTTTAAATTAAATTAAATATGAGCTGAAAATATAAATATTAAAAATAAATAAGAGCAATGGATAGTAACTATTTCTTTGTGACTGTGTGACTTTCCAGCTGCTGCAATTGCAGTTCCCTGTGTTACTGGTTTTATATTTTGTTCTGTCACTTATGATAGCTGTAACATTCATAATAATGCAGATGACTGTACAGTGCAACAGATTGTCCCAACTTTCTTTTAAAAAACAAATATTTTTTGATCCTGAATTTCACATAAATATATAGTATTTCCAGATCTGGAGTAGTTGATAGTCATGGCAAATTAGAAATTCTAAGCTCATATAATTGATGCAGTGTTTATATATAACATATATGTATATTATATACTATCTACATATCTATATACAGATATATCTATGAACATTATATATGTTTACAGAAAATTGGTGTTTAATTTGAAGCAGAAGAGAATCTTGGTATATTGGGCCATGTAATGTCAGTGCGGAAACTGTAATTACTCGCGTACTCAGAAATCTGGACTATATGAATATGCAATTGTAAACCTAATACAAAGGCTGAATGTTGTTACTAAATAAATCCATGTCCAGTGTATTTTAATTTTTTTTTAAAACTAATAAACCTTCTTTAGATTTTATAATTACATTGGTATAGTGGATTTTATTTCATGAATCCCAGGTTTTATAGTTCTTTCATATCATTGTAGGTGTATTGACTCTTAAAATTTGAAAGGTGTGCACAGTTGATGCAAATGTCTTTGGAACATATTTTTCTATATTTCCACATCCTATCACATTGGTTTTGCACATTTTTCTTTGGCCTACTGCTTGTGCACACCCTTGTTCCTTTTGAGAGTTCAGCTATTTCAAATCCATTTTGAAGTTGGCTGATCATGGGATGTAATACCACATTCACTCCGGCTTTTATAGATATGTGTATTTAAGCCAGCTGTATAGCAGTAAGCCATTGGCTGAAATCACTAGAGTTAGTCATCTATAAACAAGCTTTAACAATAGCACTATTGCACAGCTACATAAATCCATAAATTTCTATTCTTGGTCACTTTGAGAACTGAACATCTCATATTGTACAAAAATGCCATTCTTTCATACAATATCGTTACTCTGTGTAACTGTTCATTGTCAGAAATTCTTATTGATCAACACTGAATTAAAATTACTTAACTGTTATGGCACTGATTAAGGTATTCTAGCCTCTGTTCTGCTTTAATTTTTTTTTTGTGCTCTCAGAGTTCTGGATGAAGCCTACTCCACCTGAGGGGAGATAGTATATTCTTTCTTTATCTTTGAATGCTGTACAGGAAGAGACTTCTGAGTAGTGTTAAGGCATTTTCTGCTTGTTTGGATAGCTTTTAAGATGTGCTAAAATAAACCAAATAACATAAAGAGAGCATGTAATCAACATCGTAGATTTTTCCATACGCTAAATCACAGAAGCCTTCAGGCTAAAGCCTAGTTTTAAATGATTCTGCTTTTACAACTAAACTTGCATGTGACAAAATACTGTGCTGTTAGCTGACGGGGTGTTATGGGTTTGTGTGGTGTGGTTTTCCTTGGTGGCAGGGGAGGGGGGCTGCAGAGGCAGCCCCTTTAAGAAGTTGCTGGAAGAATTCGCTGCCCCAAAATGTCG
>VYZV01038514.1:30811-56311 GCA_013401275.1 Pandion haliaetus | reverse complement strand
TGGAGCAGGGAACGAGGGAGGAATCTTCCCCCTGAGGAAAGAAGCGGCAACGACGATGTGTGGCGAGCTGACTCAACCTCCATCCCCGATTCCCCTGCGCTGCCGGGGGGAGGAGGTAGAAAGCATCGGTAGTGGAACTGAGCCAGGAAGGCGAGAGGGGTGGGGGGAGGTTGTTCTGATGTTTAGTTTCCCTTCCTAATACCCTTGTGTTTTGTTTCTGTTTTGATTTGTAGTAAATTAAAATGATTTTGTTTCTTCCCCGAGTTGAGCCTGTCTTTTGCCCGTGACCATAAGTGGGGAGCGATCCCTCCCAGTCCTTGTCTCGACCCACAAGCCTGCCTTTGTATTTTCTCCTCATCCCAACATGGCCAGGCGAGGGGGTGGGGGGTGAGTGAGCAGCTTCGTGGTGCTTTGTTACCGACTGAGCTGACCTGAAACCACGACACCTGTTTAAGCTATCTCAACAGTTTCATGGATTTGGCAGACCTTTACAGTCTTCTATGTCTTTCCTGCTGTATTTTACATCTTTATTGATATCAGCTGAATATATTGTGAAAAACTGCAGAATTCTGTTTATGAATTCTGATTAAGATTATTAATGTTTTTTATGGATCTATACTGGGTTGGTGTTTGCAGTTCATACATGGAGCCTTTTGCTTCTTTGCTGCTTTTTTCAGCCCAGTCTTCAGAAACAGCTGAGAAAGGGGATAGCTCAGAGCTAACAGAAGAGGGCTATTGCTTTAAGGGCTCCATTGCTGACCTGTAATTTTTCTAACCAACAGCTGGCTCCATTTAAGGAAAAACTGGTTTGTCAAATGGAGACGGTTGACAAATTGATTAGTTCTAGTAATGATTCCAATCAGGTTATCCATCAAGCAGAGCAAGGGGAAAAGCAAAAAGGAATGGAAGTGGAGCTGTCTGATTTTCAGTTGTGTTCAGCAGTTAAGGCTGAGGAAGACTATTTGCATCCAGAACCAGAGATGGGGGAGGAAACCCTAGAATAGTCACCCCACCAGTGCATACACTGTTGAGCATGAGGGCCTTTGTCATGAAAGGGTCTTGCATTTTTGCAGTCAGGCAAAAGAGAATAAACACGTTGCATTCCTTACTAGCAACCCATGAAATGGCTACTGCAAGATAGCCAGCCATATTTATCTTGTTAATCTTATACTCTTATTCATTAGGTTTCAGGGTAATAGTAGGTGGATGTTTGGTTTGGATGAGTGACAGTGGTGCTGTGTGTTGAAAGTCGGTTATACCTGTTTTAGGTTGTCTTAAGATGCTGCCTTCTTTGTTTTAATTCATATAGATAAGTTTCCCCACACACATTTCCTATCCCAACTTCCAACTCCTTTCACTGTCAGTTCTCCTTATCTATCTCCTTTTTAGACTTCCTGTTAGTCTAGGAACTGTAGATCAATATGTACCAAACATGTCATCAACTGAGTGAGTGCAGCAGTCATCTTAATCCTGGAATAATATTCTGACAGATCATAAATAGTGGGCTAGCCAGAAAAAGTGTAATTTTCATTGATTTGTCATATAGTGAGTAGTCAAATTAAGCATATAATAAGTGAGCAAGAGATATTTTAGCAGGAAATGCAGCTGACAGGAGGAGGTGAAATAATCTCTGGAAGGAAGTGACAATCTTTTACCCACTTATCTCCATTTTTCCATCATCTGCAACTGTAGGAACCAATTTATAGCTGTGGTTACTGCTTGCCATTCCAATTTTACTACAAAAATAACTGATTTCCATTTTTTTAAGGTTCCTTATTTGATCAATATTGAATGCAAATATTTTGTGGACCCTTGGAATTGTCAAACATACACAACTTTTTCTACACTGTTACACAAGCCCTTTTATAATTTTAGTGCACAGATGTAGCTTATTGCTTTTATGTACATAAATTGTTTAATTTAGTTTAAAGGGCCATTTCATACAGTCTCAGGGATAAATTGTTAGATATAATAAAAATAGACACTTGCCATTTATGATTGTAGATTTAATAGACAAACCCCACAAACTTTGCAGTTGAAGATATAGTAAATAAAAATACAAAGGAATATAAATTCTAATTTTTCATGATTCTAATCTGAGTTTGTAGCGAGTTGATCCTGGCCAGTGGCCAAACACCCAAGCTGCCTCTTGCTCACTCCCCTCTCCCGTGGGTTGGGGAGAAAATCAAAGGAAGGTGATAGGACTCACGGATTGGGAGAATGACAGCTTAATAAAGAAAGCAAAATCTATGTCTGCAAGCAAAGCAAAATAAGGAATTTATTCACTACTTCCCATATGCAGGGAGACATCCAGCCGCTTCCTGGGAAGCAGGGCCTCAGCACCTGTAAATGTTGCTCGGGAAAACAGCATAGCTGTTGTCCTGGGCTTCTGTTGCTCAGCATAAGGTCGTATAGTTTGCAACCTCCCTTTAGCCAGTTTGGATCAGGTGTCCTGGCTGTGTCCCCTCCCAACCTCTTGTGCCCCAGTCTGCTTGCTGTGGGGGAGAAGTGGGAAGACAGAAAGCCTTGATGCTGTGCAAGCACTGTTCAGCCAAAACACTGGTGCTTTATCAACACTGGTTTAGCCACAACTGCACCATATGGGCTGCTGTGAATAAACTTAACTCCATCCCAGCCAGACCCAGTACAGACTAGCTTGTGTTGCTGAAATGCTGTACCTATATATTTATGCTGAAGTCAGTGTTCATGAAGACAGAAACAGGAAGACTATGTTAAAAGACAGTGGGGAAAACTGCAAATTGTTTACTCCTTCCAAGTAAACTATTCAGTAATTTTATGTAAACTTGTTTTGAATGTATTAATCTTACCCTTGTTGTGTGTTTTGCAATGCAGGGTTAGATTTTGTAAATAATAGTATCATTTACTACATACCCTTATATTGCATTTTTCAATGTTTGAAATTTTTCACCAATAGTTACATATTTATATTATAAAGAAGAGTTAATTTTGGAAAAAGCATAAAGCTGTTCTTCTGAAGAGAGGAAAATGGACTACCATGAAAATTATTTTTTCTATTAATTTTTTTTGAAGATATTTTAGAGTTATACAGTTGTTAGGGATACTAATTAGCTACTTGCTATGTATTTATTAGCTTAAGCAGGATTTGTTTAAAAGGTCAAAAGCACATTTACACTTGAAAATATGGTTTAGGTGCCTGAAAATACCATAGTGACTACTGACCACTTTGGTTCAACCATCTTTGGAAACTCTTCTACAGTTTTTTGTAGCAGTAGTAAGACTGAACATAAGTCAGTAATAACTCAGCAAATAATTGTTTGTTGGTTATGTTATACTTTGGGAGAAATTTTATGTGACAGGAAGGAGGATCAAAGTTGAAAAATCAGAGCAGGATGATCTCTTGTAGCCATTGAAACCTACTGTTTCACAGGGGATGTATACTCAGATAAGGCAGATGGGAACACTTCTAGAAACATCTGTTGTCCATCATTCTTCTGCACAGCAACACAGATGCTGTTGACAACTTGTATGTAAATCATGCTGACAATTTGTTCAATGTCTTTCCTGCTGTGACTGAGGTTGTTCTGGTCATACCATCTATCAGATATAGTAGATATTGTGGTCCTGCAAGAGTGGCTCCAACTGTTTTGTTGGCCAATGAACAATGGTAGTCATTAAATCAGTGAAAAAGTTTCTCTACCCAGAATTTATCTCTATCTTACAGAAGGAATTTTTACTTCTTTCCCTGATTCTGTGTGAAAATGAACATTAGCTACTAAGTGTTATGCAGACTAGAAAAATGCTAAATTGCTTTCTATGCTTGTTCTTAGCCGTTTTCCTTTATTTTTTTAGTGACATTGGCAGCTATTTCTCTGACCTTGTGTTTTAAAATTACTTTCATCTCAAGGATGTGATGTGACATACAAGGGGGAAATTATGCATGTATTATTGTATAAATGTCAGGCTTTCTAGTTTGCAAATGCTGCTATAAAATCTTTATATTCATATGAAGTTGATTTATACCCCATATCAGGTTTGAATCTACAACTTCTTAATTTTGTAGCCTAAATAAATAAAAAAGATTTTGATATTGTGTTAAGGGCAGGGGAGGAAGGAATGTCTAATGTTTCTTTAATTTATAAGATTCTCCAAATAATGAACTAAACCAGTGGATTTTAATAGATTAATATAGAATTGTTATACACTGTTTAAAAATCTCCTCTATCATGAAGAAAAAAAAAAAAATTGCGTTGAATGATATCCTACTTAAAGACACTGGAATAGTATGGATATGTTGTGAGGTGCGTAACACATAGTTCTTGTGTGGCAATTAAGAAAGTCTTGCAGCTTAGTAATGATTGGTGTTAGTATACCAGACATTAACAGAGTGGTGGTGGGACTCCCATGGACAAATGTTAATGAATACAAGTTTCTTAAGGTGGTCAACAGGATCACAGAAAGATATTATATAATGATCTCTGCTTCCTGAGAACCACTGAATATACTCCTAAATTTATGTAACTCTTAATATATACATATTCTGAATAAATTCCAAGAACGTGTAGAAGACCAGAAACCATACAACTGCAGACAACCCAGTGTCTGTACATTGTTAATATAGCTATTAATCTGAGTTCTTGTGTTCATGTGAATGCATTTATTGTCATCCTGTGATGCTACATAGGTGAGTGCATTGAATGAAATCTAGTCTTTATTTTAGTCAATTCAGTTACATTTATGTAAATTAGACTATACTTCGACTAATGTAAAATGACCATGCTTCCCACTTAATGTTATATACAATTAAAAAAAATAAAGAAGTTTTTTATATCATTCAGAAAGAAAGATATTCAGAAGGCCAGACAATAATCGTAGTGGTAACATAATCCCTAAAACTTCACCCCAACATTTTTACAGAATGCCCATGTATTGGACTATAAAATGTTTTAGAAATATGTTCTGTGCTTACTTAAAAACTGTATTTTCCTTTATTAAAATTTTTTCAAAAGTTAAAAATTTACTGGGTTTAGTCCAAATTTGTCTAGTTTTATTTTCCCATATTTTTCTATTACTAAAAATACATTTATTATGATCAACATTGGTTGTACTATTTCTAAATAAATTTTAATCTGTTCTTAAATCATTTTAATAAGGAAGGTAGGAAATGATAGAATACTTATTCTGAAGTGCCACTACATAATTGCTTTCTACTATGATTATAATGGATTTAAAATATCACTATAGTTATTTTACAAATCATCAAGCAATAACGATTTGGATTCCAGCTTGCAAGCAAGTTAGAGGTGAAAAATCAAACAGGTTTTTTTTGTAAATGTATCCCTTTAATAGAATATTTCATCACCTTGAATTATAATATATATGTGTAACAAGATACAGAACATGAATAGCTCTTGAGATGTAAGATTAATGCAGCATTATAATTCTACATCTGACTGATCTATGATATATGCATTATCAGGAAACAGGTATGAGGCCTGTACTCTGTAAACTTTTCTGAAATTAAGAACCCATGACTTCCTATGCTTCCAGCTGCAATCAGACATACCATTTAAATTTCAATAGTCATAATAATAATAATAATATTTAAATTGCAGAGAAAATTAAAGGTAAACTTCATGGAGCAGTGAACCCACGGACTTATGGTTCGTTAGAGCTATGTAAATCATATGATGTATTTCATTTCTGTTAAATGGTGCAGAATCCCATGTAATAAAAACATTATTTTGTTGAAGAAGGTAGTATGTGGAGTAGGCATATAACACTTCAGGCATTTTCATGCTTTTATAAATGGATGTCCAGTATTACACCTAAAAATTACTACGTCAGCTATATCTGGGAAAAGCAAAAAAAAAAAACCCAAACCCCAAAATACAAGTTTATCAGTGTGTACTTCTATTTCATGAAAAGTGACTCTGAAAGACTTCCTGATTAATTCCTTTAATGAATTTTTCTCTTCCAAAAAAATTAGATGGCTCCTTTTGTCTAGTGCCACTAATCTGACCTCTTCAAATGACAGTGCTAAAGTATTTTTACAATCCTTGTAAAAAGCCAACAAGTACCCTACATGTGGAAAATTTTTCAGCTATTGTGGGTTCTGCCACTTGTATTTAGATACATGTGAATATGTTGAAAGAGTAAGGCATGAAACAAAGAACTCTATCAAAAGTGTTACACTTCTGTATTCTGTTGAACTGGTGCCCAGCCAATACTATCAACTGCATACCCAACAGCTATATACCCAGTTGTAAATGTGGACTTAGTAAAACATTGTGGTAGTTATTTACCTTCAATTTTTAAAAAATATTTTAATATAAAATGTTACTGTTTCTAGCTGTGAGAGCCTGAAAGAGTTAACATCTCAAACTTTGTAGTGGGGCAAGTTCTGTGTAAGAGCAAACTCTGCATAGCAATGAACCCCGCATAGCAAGGAACCACAGGTGATGAAGCTGGTCAGCAACAGGGCATGGAAGGCGTGCCAGAGGGTGCGCAGGTCCACGTTTGATACGCTGAGCAGGGCAGATCACCATGTATGGCCAAAGGTCAAAAGAACAGTCATACCTGCAGGGAGGGAGAAGTTACTCCTCAAACGACCCCCAAGCCTACCGACCCATTTCCTGAAGGTTCTGAAAGCACAAACTGCGCGTGATACCTAATTAACCCACCGAGTTCGAGTGCCCACCCAAAGGAGGGGCAAGGAGGTGATAAAAAGGCACAAACTGAAGCCCTACATGTGCCCTCTGGAACTGGACCTCTAGGCTGGCTGGACCAAAGCTGGACCCTGGACTGGTGAAATCTTTTTTCTCTTCATTCACTCTCTCTCCTGTTTCATAACCCCTACACCTCATCCCTTTAGACATAAACTGTTGACCAAGTCTGGGACTAAGAGTAGATTCAGCCACCCCGGGCTCCTCTCTGAGAAGGAGTCCAGAAAACAAGGGGTCCACTCTGAAGCTCGTGACTCAACGGGAGGGATCTCCTTATTTTCTTCCCTGAACTGATCCCCAGATAAGCAAGGCCTGTTGTACATGTTTGGTGATGTATGGTTAGCACGTTACACAGTTTACTGATGTAGTTTCCTGCCAATTCTTCTTGTGAACGAATGAAAGTTGAGTTTTTTGAGTTAAAGGATCCCTGGTGTCATTTCACCTTAATTCTAACCTGGGAATTGGCAAACCTGAGTCGTTGTCCTGAGAAATTGGGATGTGACATTAGCCTCTTTTTGTATATTTCATTTAATCACACAAACTTACATATTTGTTAACGTCAAAAATAAGGGTTTGATAGTCAATAATGCAAATTGGAGATTATGGACATTTTAGATAACATGCTATTTTTTAAATATATATTAGATACATCCTTTGTCTCTGTGGTGCTACTTAAGATATAACTGCAGATATTGGATGTTCTGCATTTCCCTTTTTTAAATGTATTTCCTTTCTGTTATTTGTAATTTATCTCTGATTTCCCAGGTTTACAATGCCAGGTGAAATATCACTGCTAATATTTTATACCAAGTTGCTGCTGTTTATATGATATTGATTGAGTCGAACATCTTCATTTTTTAAGAACAAACAACCATCCCACACACAATTAAGAAAGGTCAAGAAAATCTTACCTTATGCTAATTTCAATTGTGTGAAATACTAAGTTTAAATGGCTACATTAGTAATACAAATGTTTCACACTACTCTTAACAGACCATACTGACACATTAAAATCAGTACGTCATTTTATTTTGTCAGATGCATTATGTATCTTGAAATTTGCCTAGCTTTTTAACACCTTCACATGCACTTACCATATTACTGCTCTTTCCTTCAACATTTCTGTCATGTGCATGCAGGCAAACGCCTACAATATACCTTGCATACTTGTTCATACTCTATTTTAATCAGTCATCTGTAAGGGAAGACTGGTGATCAAAATCTTCAGGGGACAAGCTCTTGAAGAGGAATTCAGTATCAGTTAAAAATTGAGATTTCTCAATTTCCTCTCTGGTTTAGTGTGTTGGTATGAACTTCCCATAGAAGTTTGTCTTTCTTGTAAATATCTGAAATAAATCTGGGTCTGTCATTTTAGTGCATACAGCTCCTTGGTATCTGCACAGAAACTTGGAAGTGCATATAATTTTCATTTGAGAATTATTGGATAAAATGCATAAAACCACTGGGATCAGGGACTAAAATCTAGGTCTTCCACTCAAAGTGAGCATCTTTAACAGTGAGTTACAAACTAAAATTCTTTTTCAACACACATAAATCTTACATTTCTATCTGCACCATGATTAAGTTTCACCAGGCAGGGAGGAGAAGGGTTCTCATCCCTGACTGTTCCAAAACCCAATCAAGTCTTATTTCCTGGACAAGCACTGCAATCACAAAAAGGTTGTCTGTTCCTCCTACTCACTTTTAGAGCTGATGTGATGTTCCAGATCCCATGTGAATACAGGGGTTACTTGTGAAAACCTGACTTAGATTTCTGTTGAAGCTTATATATTTGCCTGATAGTCCTTGTAGGCAACGGTGTGCCACGGTACAATGTAGAAGTACTAAATTTGCCTCAGAGAGCACAAAATCTTTTATCTAGCCAATGAGGAATGGTAAACATACTCCAACTAAACACTGAATCACTCATTAGAGACATATGTCTACTGTCATTGCCTACACAGGGAACTAGATACTCTTAGTTTAATAGATCTGAACCACCGTGATGAAGGCATGTGTGAAGCCTATGGTTTAAGTACTGCAACCCCTGGGTTAGGCAGTTAAATAGATGTCTTGAGATAGCTAGTTTGCAGATAACAATGTGGCGCATTATTCTTAAGTGAGTTTTCCATTCTGCATTTAAGAAGCATTTTTTTGTACTTCTGCATTTATGAAGACTTTATGTTTAAATATATTTTGAGAAAAATTCACTCAGTGTTGAGTACTTGCTGTAGTTCTAAGATATATGATTGTTACTTCTTCATAACAAGGAAGGGAATGGAATAAAATATCTGCTTTATGATCAAAAATCAATTAAATTTTGTCTTGGAGGCTTCAAATGATGTATTTCTACAACTGTATCAGAATGTTGTCCAGTCCTATGGCAATATCTGTGCTACCCCCTCAGGCAGACCAAAAGGCTCCTTTAAATACCCAGCTTGGGATGCACTTCTGGAGCAGGTCAGTCCTCAGGCTGTTTCCAAAATAAACATATGGATGCAAAAAGGGAATAATGCAAAGCATGACACTTAATCTGCATGCCTTCCTAGGCCTTTTAATTTACTGCCATATTGAAAGTAATTTGGGTTTAGAAACTGAAAAAAAGGAAACTTAAAATTGTGAATATTTTATTTATTTTCTTGGAAAGCAATGAGATGTAGTAGGGATATTGCTCCAGATTTCACATACAGGTCCTTGTGAAATAGACTTTATTCCTGAAGACCATATAAGATGTATCACACTGGGAAATAAAATGAAAATACTTTATTTTCATATATAATCTTTCTTACAGATGTCTAAGCATCCTTTACAAATAACCTACAGTATGAGAAAGCCCTCACAAAATTTAGAACAGAGTTGGACAATTGGCAACAGGCCTTTTGTTGGGAGAAAGACATCTGCTCTGAAAGGTTAGAGGCTGAAGGCTATACATATACAAAGAACTATAGCAAACTTATTATCGTCGTACCTGTGTGACCCCTTTCCTTGTTTTCCTCACAGGGTATGTATGTTGAAAATATGGCACTTTCATTCTTGCCTTCTTGTCTTGCCTTATATCCAGTATTTTCTTCCCACAATTTTTGGCCACATTACAGACATGTAATGAGAACTTTCATTTTCTTCAGTGGCTGAATCAAGGAAACTTATCAGACCTACTAATGCTGATGTAAGCTAGAAAGTCAGCAAGCTTCTATAAATATGAGATTAATGTTAGAACTTTACTGGCACAAAACAGTTCCAAATAATTATTTGGTGACATACATTAAGTTTCATGAAATTACAGAATGGATTCCAGCTCATTTTGGCTCTTCTGGGATTAAGAATCAAAGACTACAAAGGAATCAGCAGTTTAGCCTTTGTTAGTAGCATTGATACTGTTGGCATGGTGATTTGCAAATAAGGTCATTTTATGGCTATTCTACTTTATCAGAACCCTCTATGAAATTCAGAGATCTTTGCTTATTTTAGCTATGTGTTGAGTTTTGTTTTACAGCAATAGCCTTATGACTTAGTAGAAACAGTCTATATTTGAATAAAATAAATTTTCCTGTCTTATAAGAATGCAAGCTCTCCCCTTTGTTAGTATTTTATCTCTATATACCAATATATTTTAAATCCTGAGGTAATTTATTTGAAGTCCATATATTCTCCAGAAATTTTGCATATTTTCTGTTGCTTTCTTGATTAGGAAGTGAATTCCAGTCATCAGGGGTCATGAAAATCGAGTGAACACTCCCACCAACCAAGCCATGAAGTTAACAGATCTCTTGATAAAGATAACTTTCTTGTCATATTTTACTTAGGAAAGCATAATTGTTAGTTTTTAAAGATCGTATAAGGTAGAAGCACGCTGTTTGTGTAATATATTCAGTTTAGTTAAGGTAGAAATATCATTATAAGATACAAGTTAGTTGGATGGGTCCTGTATGTCTGAAAGATAAGCAGAGCAGCTTGGATCCAGAAATTGGATATTTTAAACAGAGATAATTAAAACTGTACAATTTGTTCTAAGTTCTGTTTAGAATGGTTTCAAATTAACTTTTGGTGGGAGAGCTCTACCATCAGAAATCTTTGATGGTTTTCTAAAGCAACAAGAATTAAGAGATCAATGTCTGCCTTCTACCTTTCAGTTCCCATTGTAGCCTTTGAATCCAGTTACGACCAAACTTCTCAAAGATGTACAAGTCTTAGAATTAACTTCATATAAGTTAGAAAGTTGGAAGACAAATAGAAGAGAGACCCATATGTGACCTCAAGAGCAATGCCTGGCCTGTTACTTAGTGTCTCTTGATCAGGAAAGAAAATGTGGGTCCTGTGATAAAAATGAGTGAAAAAGGTGGTGGAAGAAATATGAGAAATATGAATAGGAGGGACAAGGTCTCTGCAAAAGGAGGAAGAGAACTATAGGTACATTTGTCATCTCTAGGAAATTAAGTTTCATTATTTCATTTGCCCTTGGAACCACTTGCTTATTATTAGGAAAACAACCTTACTGGAGCTGCTCTAAAATGTGAAGTCTGTCACAATGAAGCTTTTATAAGACAGGTAACTTCCATTTCATGTGAACGATTTTATGATCCTGGGCCTCCAACCAAGATTTTCAGCAGTGATTAGTGATGTTATTTTTATTATATTAACAGCCAATTCTAGATGCTGTAAAAGGACTAAATTTTCAGCAGTTACTAAACAGAACCTTTGAAATGTATGATTCTTCTTTTTTAAGGCGAAGCAGGGTAAAGTCAGAGGAAACAGAATAGAGGAAACAGACATGACAGTTAGGATATTTCTTCCTTTCAGTTATTGTCATGAGATAATTTATAGGACTGGTTACTGTCAAATGAACCATGTTCTGCTGTTATGTTCTTTTTACAGTTGTCTTGTTTAGCAATTAGGATTCTTTAATTAGTGAATTATTCCCAGGAAACATTGTTGTACATTATACTACCTACAGCTACACTTAACAGTTTTCTTTAAAATGTTTTCTTTCTAATTATCTATTTTTAATAAAAAGAATGAATAATTAAGTAGTTCTCAGATTGTCAGTTTAGGTGCTTAATAGTGTAAGCTAAAAAGGTATAATCTTGAAGAGATATTTGTAACATAAATAGGAGGAGAAAATAAATTACCTAAGATTTCAATAAGTAAAAAAAAAAACAAAGGGCTGAAAACATATAAGGGTCATCATATGTAATCACTTTATTATCAATCAGTCCATAAAGCTGCATAATACCTTTCATAAATCTCATCAAGAAAAAAAAAAAGAAACTATATCAAAAGTACTACATCATTAAATGACATGCAGTACAAGCAGTAGAAGTTTGTTTTTACGAGTACTGAAGGTGTAAGGTTCATACCTACTGTTTTCTAGTCAGTGCTTTTGTGTCTATAACAATAAATAATGTGGTAGGTTGCTAAAATGTACTACTATGGTCCAGGCTCACCTACTTAGCTTCTTCGAGTGTGATGAAAAAGTCTCACAGAGCTTCAATATTTCTGTAGCCAGTGTTTTCTATATAATTCTATATTGTATTTCTATGTGTACTTAAAGGTTAACACAGAGAGAGGGGAAATACTGTATGAACAGGTATGAAGGGAAATTTACAAAAAAAGAGTAAGAACCTTATATTGATGATGCTTTTATTGGCTATATACTCTTTGATCATAATTATGATGAAGTCAAACTATTCCACATATATGCTGTTGAAGAAGTCATACTCATGAATGACATACTTAAGAAATCTCTGAATATCTCAATTTTATTCCCAATCTGATGATTGTGCTTTAGTTTTCAAGTAATTTCATTTCTCTCTGTCTTTGTTGTACATTTGCTGAATGTGTGTAATGGGAATAAATGTACTTTCATCAAGAAGCTGGTTTTCTAAACAATGACTGGAGAAAAGGGTTCCTTTGGAGGGCAGGTTTGAAGGGAAGATTATGCCCTGAATACTCATCAGGTACATGTTTTGGCCAACCCAGGTGCAGGATGTGTGCTCTTCTTAGGAAAACTGTTACCTCTGTTCTTTCCTGTAGAAAAGGAACCTAAGAAAGGAAGCCGTGTAGGATGCGGTGCATGGAAAACTTTTCAAGAAGAAGGCTTATATCTGTGTACTCACTAGTCAGTGACCCATTTTTCCTCTAGAGGCACTGGAAACAGGTTGCTACCTATCCACCCAGGAAGGACAAAGTCAGCAGGGAGACTCTAACACTCTATGAGGCTGTATTACCATTTTTTACAAAGTAGTATTGCAAGAGGAATTCATTCTGAGAAGGGCAGGACTTCTGCATGTATACCTGGGTTTTTCAGCCTCTCATAGTATCAACCAGCAAAACCTGGAATTTGGGATAGGTATGAAGCTTAGACATCCAGTACTTTGGTTTCAAATTTCTTGCAATATTAAGGCACGTAGATCACAGCAGGCAAAGTCTGGTACTGTAGGATGGACAAGGTGTCAGTCCTTAAAAGGAGATAGGTACCTGAGGAGGCTGAACAAGGGCTGCAGGCTAATTCCCAAACTGAAAGACTTGCACAAGGCCAGGGGCTGTGAACACTGAAAACAGGTTTGAAGACCTACAGCTCTTGAAGATTACATCCCTCATTTTGGGGTTTCCAATTGGAAAGTATAACTGGTGTGCTATTCCTTTGCATTGGATGCTCTGATCTTTTGGTGTATCATTTTCATGATGCTGAGATAAATCAAGATATAAGCTGTCAAATAAAAAAAAATCAAAGGGCTTGTGTGATCTTTCAGATACTCTTTAGCTTCCTATCAAAAGATGGAAGAGCCAATACAAAAGTTCTAAACTGTCTTCCAGAGGGGTATCGTTCTTTCCACAAACAACCTCCTAATTTACATTTCTAATTTTGCCTTTCTTTCTGAAAACCAAGACACTGAAACTAAAGTTGTGTAAAACCTTTCTTGTCCTTGCTGCCAAATTCTTACATTTGTATGTTTGTAGACTTTGTTATTTAAGCCTTTTGGACAGAAAAATCTAACGTAAAGAATCTGCAAAATTCAACCCTGAGCATCTTGAAAAATACTAATTTGTTTAAAGATTTCCATTTTACATATTCACCAGCTATTTTTTTCTGTCTATACACTCTTTTTCCTAACTACTTCACTGATGAGTTCTGTAGTGTAGAGACTGTATATCTAATGGAAGCCTTTAAAAGCTGCCACGGCACACATAACAAATTAGTAAAGAATTACTTTGACTTCATTCTTGGAAAGCTGGAGTCTAAATATTCCTGAACTCTAATAAAATAATAGACTTTATATAACTGGGAAATGTTTCTCAATATTTTAGTTTTAGATTGCTCTCACGAAATAACTGTGGGATTTGTGGATTGCACTTTGGTTGCTCTCCTGGTTTCATCTGGGATAAAGTTAATTTTCTTCCTAGTAGCTGGTATAGTGCTATGTTTCTGAGTTAGGTATGAGAAGAATATTGATAACACACTGATGTTTTCAGTTGTTGCTAAGTAATGTTTAGACTAAAGTCAAGGATTCTTCAGCTTCTCATGCCCAGCCAGCAAGAAGGCTGGAGGGGCACAAGAAGTTGGGAGGGGACACAGCCAGGACAGCTGACCCAAACTGGCCAAAGCGGTATTCCATGCCATGTGATGTCATACACAGTATATAAAGTGGGGGCATTTGGGCAGGGGGGTGGATCACTGCTTGGGAATTAACTGGGCATCAGTCGGCGAGTCGTGAGCAATTGCATTGTGCATCACTTGTTTTGTATCTTTCAACTATTTTATTATTATTATTGTCATTTAAAAATCATTATTATTATCATTATTATTGTTATTATTGTTTTCATACTTTTTTCCCTGTTAAACTGTCTTTATCTCAGCCCACGAGTTTTTTTTTTTCAGTTCTCTTCCCCATCCCACTGGGTGAGAGTGGAGTGAGCGAGCAGCTGCGTGGTGCTTAGTTGCTGGCTGGGGCTAAACCATGACAGTTCCTTTTATTTTCTTCTCATTCATTGTACTCCAAAAGTCTTTTTTTTCAAATGCCTGCTTTTTTTTTTTTTCCTCAAAACATATTCTATAATACTACTCCTTCATAGAAAAGAAGTTAATGCTGCATTTGAGACTGGACAAAATGTTACAGCATTTTATTATAATTATTATGAATAAAACATGGATACTTTTAAAGGAAATTATTTTAAAATTAATAACCTAAGCGATCTTGTAGTACAAATATTCAACATCTATAAAGATGCTATATAGCTCTTCTTTACTACACATAATCACTGACATCTCTCTGCTGTGCCTTACAGTGTACATTGTAACAGCTTATTCTATAGTCAGGGAAGTATTTAATGCTCTTCCATCTTGTAAACATGTTCTATATATCTTATTAAAATGCAGCAACCATTACAGAAATGTTGTATATATCTTATTAATATTACAATAACCATTCAAAAGATGATCTATAGATCTTGTTAATATAGCAATAATCATTACACTATTTTAATATTAATAAAAGTATATAAAGATGTCATTTTGATATACAGCCCTAGAGTCTTGCATACACAGTACAATTATTGTAATGTTAAAATAAAAAGAAAATATTGGTCAATAAATACAGCAGACATACATTTTTATGTTTTGTGAAGAATAGTGTGAAAGAATTCCTACTATCCAACAAAAATCAAAAGCTGTATAAAGATGCATGCTATGCTTAGGTAAATATACTTTGCATCTAGATTGATTAATCAAGATCATTTCATAGAATCATAGAATAGTTTAGGTTGGAAAAGACCTTTGATATCATCAAGTCCAACTGTTAACATTACCAAGTCCACCACTAAACCGTGTCCCTAAGCACCATGTCTACATGTCTTTTAAATCCCCCCAGGGATGGTGACTCAACCACTTCCCTGGGCAGCCTGTTCCAATGCCTGACAACCCTTTCAGTCAAGAAATTTTTCCTAATATCCAATCTAAACCTCCCCTGCCCCAATTTGAGGCCATTTCCTCTAGTCCTATCACCATCCACCAGACAGAAGAGACCGACACCCACCTCACCACAACCGCCTTTCAGGTAGTTGTAGAGAGTGAGAAGGTCTCCCCTCAGCCTCTTCTCTAGGCTAAACAACCCCAGTTCCCTCAGCCACTCCTCAGAAGACTTGTGCTCCAGGCCCCTCACCAGCTTCATTGCCCTTCTCTGGACACGCTCCAGCACCTCAATGTCTTTCTTGTAGTGAGGGGCCCAAAACTGAACACAGTACTCAAGGTGCAGCCTCATCAGTGCCGAGTACAGGGGGACGATCACTTCCCTGCTCCTGCTGGCCGCACTGTTTCTGGTACAGGCCAGGATGCCGTTGGCCTTCTTGGCCACCTGGGCACACTGCTGGCTCATATTCATCTGTCAACCAGCACCCCCAGGTCCTTTTCTGCCGGGCAGCTTTCCGTCACTCTTCCCCAAGCCTGTAGCGTTGCATGGGGTTGTTGTGACTGAAGTGCAGGACCTGTCACTTGGCCTTGTTGAACCTCATACAGTTGGCCTCAGCCCATCGATCCAGCCTGTCCAGATCCCTCTGTAGAGCCTTACTTCCTTCAAGCAGATCAACACACCCGCCCAGCCTGGTGTCATCTGCAAACTCACTGAGAGTGCACTCAATCCCTTCATCCAGATCACTGATAAAGGTATTAAAGAGAACCGGCCCCACTACTGAGCCCTGGGGAACACCACTTGTGACCCGCCACTGACTGGATTTAACTCCATTTATCACAATTCATTTCCGTACCTCTTTAATGAATAATAGTTGTTATTGCCAGGCTGTATAATTCTCCCCATTAATTCCTCTTAACTGGAACGTGCATTAACACACTCAGAACCTTTGAGCAGCTACAAACAATTGTCTTTTAAAAATAAGGGGAGTAGGGAGAAAATCTTAGAGGAAAATGTAAACCCCTTCCCACCAAATTGTGATTTTATGACCTTGTATGTCTATGAAAATATTGTGCTAATGAAAATTTGAAAATTTTATGTATTCTTTCTATCAAGTACTTAAAACCTTTTTACTTGGAAATGAAACCAGGAAGTTTCTGCAAGCAGTAAAACTACTGAAACCATTTTTCTGGTGGATTTGCATGTTCAAGGCATAGAGTTCTCTGGATTCACTGATGTCTTTTCTGCAGATTAAAGAATAAATATGTATGTATTTTTCTTTTCTACATGGATATTTATTTTCATGAAGGCTGTAGAAACAATATCTTTTGAAACAATTTGCATTCTGCAGATGTAGTAGAAATTGGGCAACCGATTTACAAGTCACTAGTGGGGGATTTACATACAACAGTGTATTTGGTTTGCGTGGCAATGTTTTGGTAACAGGGCGGCTACAGGTGTGGCTTCTATGAGAAGCTGCTAGATGTTTCCCCTGTGTCTGACAGAGCCAATGCCAGCCAGCTCCAAGACGGACCCACCGCTGGCCAACGCTGAGCCCATCAGTGACGGTGGTAGTGCTTCTGGGATAACATGTTTAAGAAGGGGAAAAAGTTGCTGCACAATGGGGCAAACGCAGCCAGAGACAGGAGTGAGAATATGAGAGAAACAGTCCTGCAGACACCCAGGTCAGTGAACAAAGAGGAGGAGGAGGTGCTCCAGGCACCGGAGCAGAGATTCCCCTGGAGCCTGTGGAGAAGACAATGGGTGAGGCAGGCTGCCCCCTGCAGCCCAGGGAGGTCCATGGTGGAGAAGATATCCACCTGCAGCCCATGGAGGACCCCACACCAGAGCAGGTCGGTGCCCGAAGGAGGCTGTGACCCCGTGAGAAGCCTGCGCTGGAGCAGACTCCTGGCAGGACCTGTGGCCCTGTGGAGAGAGGAGCCCACCCTGGAGCAGGTTTTCTAGCAGGACTTGAGACCCTGAGGGGGACCCACACTGGAGCAGTCTGTGCCTGAAGGACTGCAGCCTGTGGAAGGGACCCACGCTGGGGCAGTTTGTGAAGAACTGCAGCCTGTGGGAGGGACCCATGTTGGAAGATTCACAGAGAACTGCCTCCTGTGGGAGGGACCCCACGCCGGAGCAGCGGAAGAGTGTAAGGAGTCCTCCCCCGATGAGGAAGGAGCAGCAGAGACAACGTGTGATGAACTGAACCAAACCCCCATTCCCTGTCCCCCTGTGACTCTGGTGGGGCGGAGGTAGAGATAATCGAGAGTGGAGTTGATCCCAGGAAAAAGGGAGGGGTGGGGGGAAAGTGTTAAGTTTTAGCTCTATTTCTCATTACCTTACTCTGGTTTTGATTGGTAATAAATTAAATGCATTTTCCCCAAGTCGAGTCTGTGTTGCCCGTGACGGTAATTGGTGAGTCATCTCTCCCTGTCCTCATCTCGATGGACAAACCTTTCATTGTATTTTCTCCTCCCCTGTCCAGCTGAGGAGGGGAGTGATAGAGCAGCTTTGCTGGGCCCCTGGCATCCAGCCTGGGTCAACCCACCATGAACAGCCTTGCCTCTTGTCTATATACATGTGTATGTGTGTACATATATGTTATGGGTTTGTGTGGCGCCGTTTTCTTTGGTGGCAGGGGAGGGGGGCTGCAGAGGTGGCTCCTTTAAAAAGCTGCTAGAAGCTTCCCCGGCTCCAAAATGTCGGACCCACCTCTGGGAGGGGAGTGAGAGTGGGAGCGCCTCTGGGAGAACATATTTAAGAAGGGGAACTGGCAGTGTGGGCTTTGGGAACGTGAGAGGAACACCTCTGCCGATACTGGAGTCAGTGAAGAAGGAGGGGGCACCTAAGGAGGCTGATGGCCCTGCAGCCCGTGGTGAGAAGGCAGGCTGTCCCCCTGCAGCCCATGGAGGTCCATGGTGGAGCGGAGGCTCCTGAAGATGGCGGTAACTCCATGGTAAAAACCGTGCTGAAGCAGTGTGTGACTGGAGAGCAGCCCGCGGAAAGGACCCGCGCCAGGGAATTTCGGGAAGAACTGAAGCCCACGGAAAGGACCCATGCCAGGGAAGTTTGTGAGGAACTGCAGCCCGCGGAAAGGAACCCCGTTGGAGAAGTTGGTGAAGGACTGTCTCCCATGGGAGGGACCCCACGGTGGAGCAGGGGACGAGTGAGGAATCTTCCCCCTGAGGAAAGGAGTGGCAGAGAGATGATGTGTGGCGAGCTGACCCTAAATCCCATCCCCTGTTCCCCTGTGCCGCCGGGGGGAGGAGGGAGAGAGAAGCGGGAATGGAGCTGAGCCGGGAAGGCGGGAGGGGTGGGGGAAGGTGTTCTGAGGTTGGGTTTCCCTTCCTAATACCCTTGTGTTTTGTTTTTGTTTTGATTTGTAGTAAATTAAATTGATTTTATTTCTTCCCCAAGTTGAGCCTGTCTTTTGCCCGTGACCATAAGTGGGGAGTGATCCCTCCCAGTCCTTGTCTCGACCCACGAGCCTGCCTTTGTATTTTCTCCTCATCCCAACGTGGCCAGGCGCGGGGGTGGGGGGTGAGTGAGCGGCTTCTTGGTGCTTTGTTACCGGCTGAGCAGAACCCGAAACCACGACAATATATAAACACCTTGTTTTCTTCCAAAATCAGGCTATAACCAGTAATAACAAAAAAAAATGAAACGCTGATTAATGCATTCTTGCGACTTTGCAAACTATGTTAGTTCTGTTTTTCCCACTTTCTTGCAGAAACATGTACTTAGACCTACAATATAAGAAAATCCTTATTATTTCAAGATGTCTTAAAAAAAATGTAAATCATTTAACTGATGTATGAAATCCTGAAGATATATATGCATGTTTGTTATCACTCGGTAGAATAAAGACCTAAATCTCTGATTCTTCAAGCATACAATTCTGTGTGCATACACCCTAGCTATACTAACCTAAATAATCTCATTTTTTCAAGTGACTCTTAATTCCTTCATAGTTAAGCACTAGTTTCTGAAACATGAGAGGTTGCAGCCTGCATAAAAGCTTCATTGGAATTATTTGCTTGCCAATTTTCAGTACATGCTGTACCTTGTTAATTATCAGACTGGAACATTTTTTAAACACTAAGCTACAAATTCTATGGTAATATTAAAAATTAGAGTTTGTTTGCATGTATCAAAAATATTATGGTTTAAAACCTATAGTTTAAAGTAGTAAATCAAAATTCTTAGTTCATAAGATGTCTTAAATACTTGTAAATAAGTTCCAGAAAGGATTTCAGATTTCAAAAAATTCAGCAAGAACAATGTTCTTTATTTTATCTGCCACATTTTTTAATTCCCCTTAACTGGAATTTTGGGTGTCCGTGAAATGAAAATTCAAATCTTAAGCAATTCTATGCATAGGAGTGTTAGCCTGCTGGTCACATTTTCTTTTTTTTAATCCTACATTTCTCTTTCAACAGCTTTTTTTTTAAAATGAAAACCAAACCCCTCCAAACAAACTTTTACTATTTCTAAAAAAAATATCAGTACCATGACCTATTTAATTTGGTGACCTATCTTCATTACTGGGATAATAAATTGTTTGCTCGATGAGAATGAAAAAATCAGTAATTGTAATAGCTTATATTGCATTTTTCACATATGGATCTTGTCTTTATTTACATAGTATCCTTAGTTTTATGGGATCCATTTTACCAGGAATAAATAATCCACTCTGAATTCAGTTTTTGTACATTACAGTGCAGAGTCATCTTTAGTATAAATTGTTTTGCTTGAGGAATATGTATTATACTTCTTTTCTAGACAATGAAGACTATATATTAGTATGGAGAACTCTCGAATACTGATCTTTGGCAAAGATACTGCTTTGTTTCATTGCTGTACTTTTCTTCAAAAATATGGTTTTAATTTATAGATACATTACAAAGAAAATTATGCATCTGTGATAAAAAGGCAGATAATTTGCAATGAATAGTGAGAGTCAGTAAATATATTAAAGATTCCAACAGTGTTATATGCAATTTAATAGCTCTCCATGTTATAGACAATAGCTGGAAAGGAGGTGGCATTTTCAATAGACTGAAGCGATCATCAGAAGTAATTACTGCATGGTTGTAAATAGATCACTAGGAATTCAGTAAGTACACAAACTCCTAGAGTGTGATTAGATACACTTATATGGTCCTTCACAATTTCATTTTTACATTAACTTTTGGTAGCACATAGTTATACACCTATAACAGTAAAGTAATATTCATTGGGGATGCCAAAAATATACAAGTCTCAGCAGAGAACTATCACAAGTAATACCTCAGTATAAGAAAAATATATAGTGTGTACCCTTCTTTAAAATGTTTTAAAATACTTCATAAAATAATAATGTATTTTAATACTTTTAACTTCTAACTTATGTGCAATGACTTCACAGAATCTGAGAATAGTTTGGGTTGGAAGGGACCTTTAAAGGTCATCTAGTCCAACCTCCCTGCAACGAGCAGGGACATCTTCAAACAGATCAGGTTGCTCAAAGCCCCATCCAACCTGACCTTCAATGTTTCAGGGATGGGGCATCTACCACCTCTCTGGGTAACCTGTTCCAGTGTTTCGCTACCCTGATCATAAAAAAAAAATTCTTCTTTATATCTAGTTTAAATCTACCCTCCTTTAGTTTAAAACCATTACTCCTCATCCTATCACAACAGGCCCCATCTTTCTTATAAGTCCCCTTTAAGTATTGAAAAGCCACAACAAGGTGTCCCTGGAGCCTTTTCTTCTCCAGGCTGGACAACCCCAACTCTCTCAGCCTTTCCTCATAGCAGAGGTGTTCCATTCCTCTGACCACTTTTGAGGCCCTCCTCTGGACCCACTCCAACAGGTCCATGTCTTTCCTGTGCAGAGGTCCCTAGAGCTGGATGCAGCACTCCAGGTGGAGTCTCATCAGAGCAGAGGGGCAGAATCACCTTCCTCAACCTGCTGGCCACGCTTCTTTTGATGCAGCCCAGGATACAGTTGGCTTTCTGGCGCAGCTTTGAACCATTCCCATGTGTCCTATCACTGGATATCAGGGAGAAGAGATCAGCACCTCCCTCGCCACTCAAGAAACTGTAGAGAGCAATGAGGTCGCCCCTCAGTCTCATTTTCTCCAAACTAGACAAACCCAAAGTCTCTAGTAGAGAGGAACACTCTTGCTGGCCACAGATTTTGTTGACTGGTGGCAATTTTATGGATAATGTGCATAGTTCACCAGTTTGGGTAGCCGCCCAGCGCTGCTTAGCAAGAGCCAAGATAACAGGTAACCTTTTTGAAACAGTAACTTTGGCCCTGGACAACCTGTCCTCTAGAAAATGGCTGCTGAGAAGACTTCGGCACTTGTTCAGTTATCACATAACTAGCATAACTTTAGAGCTGCTGTACATCCAAGATCTGCTGTACAGGCAATGCCAGGTGATTTTGCACATGGACAGCCAAGTCAAAGAATCTCTTCCATGTAAAGTTTCAGGACATACATGGAGGAGATGAGAAGTGGAGAAGTATATCCCACACAGAGCAAGAGTAGGTAATATTTTGGCCTTATTTCACATTTCATACTTCTACAGATTGACAGAATATAAAGACGTATTGAAAAGTGCTTTCAGGTAACTGAGACATACTTGATAGTACTGGGGAGATTGAGTCAGTGAATGTTTGATTTTTGATCTAAAATATTAATTTTGTAATAATATTAAGGAAACTGTAATCTTCCCACTCATATATACTAATATTGTGACATTTTCAAACTATATGAAATATATTTTCGGCAGACAAGGAATAGTAGGGACTATATGAACGGATATTTGCAGAAACTGCCCTAGAAGATAATAAAAGAATCTAATTTTAAAGACATACTGAGATGATCCTAAGTAAGGTATAAGCTCTAGCCTACTTTCTCTCTCACATTTTACTTAGAATGCTTTGTGCTACCTAATCAACTGATATTAATCATTCAGGTACCATGAAATACGTACAAGCCCTAGGGGCAGTACTGTTACATTTATCTTATTGTGACAGAATTGGTGCAGAACTGCCTTAAGATATCTGTATTCCTACAGTGTGTATAACGTCACCTGGAGCTACCCCATGAACATGTGGCAGACTAATCAATTCTGTGAGCTTGCTCCTTCTCTACTAGCTGATGTAGGGAGTGTAGAATGGAGGCAGGAAAAGAGGTGAAATTATGACCTTAACTCTAAAGGAAATGTCTCCGGAAGGGTGGAAAAATACGGAGAACTCTTCCATTGGTGTTAAGACTGTCATATTTATACCTTATCTCATAAATGAAAACTAGTGGCTTTTCTTTTTTTTCTTTTAATGTGAAACTTACACTAATCATCAAGCTGCTCCTGTAATTAATTATTACCTCTTAGTTTCCTTATGTGGTGTCTTCTTGTGAAGAACATTTGAGAGGGGTTATATTTGCTCAGTGA
This sequence comes from Pandion haliaetus, assembly GCA_013401275.1. NCBI lineage: Eukaryota > Metazoa > Chordata > Aves > Accipitriformes > Pandionidae > Pandion > Pandion haliaetus. Next base: position 33,262 of record VYZV01038514.1, on the reverse strand, counting down.
GGTTGATAGCAAAAGGTTTTCACTACCTGAATAATCCATTTAGTACTTTAATGAATTTTATTTTGACACTCTTTTCCTCCCTATATATTAAATGGGCCAAAGTGTATGGAATCCACTCCCCAACTACAGTGTATCAAAATGGACAACCTAGCTTGAAATAATGCCCATGAAAACTCAATTTTTAGTGGTGTTTTGTTATTTGACTTGTTTGTCTGCTTTATTCAATCATTATTCAGAATTACAACATGCAAGTATGTGGTATTTCCTAGGCTTTTGCCAGACTGAAAACTGCAGTCTTGTTCATACCAATTCTAGGTCTACTTTATTCTGTTTAGATCCTGTCAAAATATTATGTGATGTGATCTTTGTGGGGCAGAACAATGTTCTGACCCCTTGTGAGGGTTGTATGTATATATTCTATTCTTCTAGTATAATTTGTTGTTCCTAAATGTCTTTGTTCATAGACACACATGTATTTGAATAAATTTGCCATCTTTTTTCAATTTTCAATACCGTTGGAGAACTGAAGATGGATTAATCTGGAGCTTGGTTTTAACGTTCTTTGTCCTTCTAAATAGGGCTGGAAAATCAGACGTCAAATACTTACTTTAAGTACTTTACTTTGTTCTGTAAGATTTATTTATCTGTTTTGTTGGTCAGAATAATGTGCACATATTGCAGTGAATTATGAGTCATCAGAGATCTTCAGACTGCTGCTGTCTGCTAAATCAAAGCTATGCCTCATATTTTTTTCTGAAATTCTAGATATTGCTTTGTACAGTGAGAGAAAAATCTTGGTGAAGAAAAAAATTCAGGACCTAGTTCACAAGAAGAAAACTCAAGTAGAAAGAATTCAAAGGATTTGACTTCTCTTGCAATAGATTTATACTACTGTTTTTTTATTAGCTTCAGCAGAATTAATCCTGATACATAGTAATGTAAGGGTAACCAATATCACATCCTAAGTCTTTAGATATCATTTCAAAGAACAGCCTCATAAAGATATACTCTGGCACACTTAGCTTCAAGCAATTAAAGAATTGGAAACTAAAGTCTCAAGTTGCTAAAAAGATTGCATGTATTTAAAAGGGAAATTAAAATTAATTCTCACTCAACTAATGTGTATCAATCAGATGAAAATTCAAAGCCTTTTGGCTGTTCTAATTAGATATATTGTTCATACTAAGATTAATGCTTCAAGGAAATATTTAGATGCTGCTAATTTTAAACTACTGGATTTAAGTGGAAACGTGGAGGTTTTTTGCCATGTAATAATCTCATGGCTGTTTTTGGATCTACACTGCATAGAAAGGAGTGTTATGGTTTAGTGAAGACCTGCAGTCAGTGGAGCTGAAAGGAACAGGTATTAAACCAGAAAATGGAGCCTCTAAAGGAATATGCCATCAACACAGAAGGCATAAATATTTTTTATAGAAGAGTATTGGAATTTATCTTATAAATGTATATATACAAACATACATAAAAAGATATATTATTCATACATACATACAAAAACAGAGTTTAAAAATATAGCTGTTCATTATGCGATAATTAAAATAAACTGTGTTCCAAGCTAACACGTGCTACTTTTCTGCATATCAAAATGAGGTGTCCCTACCAGACTTACAAGGGATAATGACTGTTTTCTAATACTCTATGCAGATACATCAATCATCCAAAAACTTCTCCAACCTCTTCTGGTGGACCTTGGACTATGTCAAAGCATCCTAATCATGTCTGCCACCTTCTATGCTGTCATTTCAATTCACCTGGTTTCTATGTGCTTAATTATTTTCTGCAAACTTTTGTCCTATCTACATTTTGAGAGAAAAATGAAATACTCAAAATGATGAAAAACATACATCAAGCTCATGACCCATTCTTCTTCCTGAGAAGCCAGATTCTCCTCCAATTGAGTCACATTCTGACTATTACACATATCTCAAATATTTACTAGATATTTGTGCATTGCATTACAACTTATGCTGAAATACTAGGTCAGATCCTCAGTTCATCTGAGCAATCTTAATATAACTGTTCTCAGATACAAGCTTACTGCTACCAAAGATTCCCTCCGACAGAAGCAAAGCATGTGCTTCTATTGCTTCCTTTGCAATTGCTCTATTGAGCCTCTGATCTTTTACTGAACTGTTATGGGTTTGTGTGGCGCGGTTTTCCTTGGTGGCAGGGGAGGGGGGCTGCAGAGGCGGCCTCTTTAAGAAGTTGCTGGAAGAATTCACTGCCCCCAAATGTCGGACCCGCGCGCCAAAATGTCGGACGCGCCTCTAGGCGGGGAGTGACGGCAGTAACGCCTCTGGGAAAACATATTTAAGAAGGGGAACCGGTAGTGTGGGGGTTGGGAAACCTGAGAGGAACATCTCTGCCAACACTGGAGTCATGGAAGTGGAGGGGGACGAGGAGGCGCCTGAGGAGGCTGATGGCCCTGCAGCC
>VYZV01038514.1:16978-30780 GCA_013401275.1 Pandion haliaetus | reverse complement strand
CATTGGAGAAGTTCATGGAGGACTGTCTCCCGTAGGAGGGACCCCACGGTGGAGCAGGGAACGAGTGAGGAATCTTCCCCCTGAGGAAAGAAGCGGCAGCGACGATGTGTGGCGAGCTGACTCAACCCCCATCCCCTGTTCCCCTGAGCCGCCGGGGGAAGGAGGTAGAAAGCATCGGTAGTGGAACTGAGCCGGGAAGGCGGGAGGGGTGGGGGGAGGTTGTTCTGATGTTTGGTTTCCCTTCCTAATACCCTTGTGTTTTGTTTTTGTTTTGATTTGTAGTAAATGAAATTGATTTTGGTTTTTTCCCAAGTTGAGCCTGTCTTTTGCCTGTGACCATAAGTGGGGAGTGATCCCTCCCAGTCCTTGTCTCGACCCACGAGCCTGCCTTTGTATTTTCTCCTCATCCCAACGTGGCCAGGCGAGGGGGTGGGGGTTGAGTGAGCGGCTTCGTGGTGCTTTGTTACCGACTGAGCTGACCTGAAACCACGACGTGATCTAATTAGGAAAAAAAAAAAAATTGTTTCTGCTGGGTTGCTGAGATGAATTTATTTGCCTTTTGGTCAATTCCTCAACAGGCAGTTTAAGAAGTGCTAGAGTTGGCACATAGGAGACGGCAGAATGTTGCAGAAATTCAGGAGATGCACAGGAGAACCTTGTGAAGAATAAAACCTCTAGTTCTGGTGTCAGTAAGCTATTAAATTTACCCGTCTGTATTGTTTAGCCATGTCCCTGTTTGCTAGGCAGTGAATTCAATACCATTATATAAATAAGCATTTGTAATGTGGTTCAGGCTTCTTGTTTATTCTACCTGTGAGTTTAAAAGCTCTTGTAAATACACCTCTGACTTCATCAGATAAAAGAACCCCACCCACCAACTAATTCAGTACTTTGCCTTTCTGTCTTGGTAACATATGAAGATATTTAAATTCACATCTTGCCTAAGTTCATTATCACTGTCATTCTCCTGAAAGGTTAATGTCTCCACAAACTAATTTGGATTCATTTAGCACAAAAAAAAGCATTTTCACCTCCAGCTGTGCAATGATATTGCACCATAATGTACTTCAAATTATGGGGTCTATGTTGGAAAAAACAAAAGCAAGTCAACAAACCAAAACTCATTTTCATTGTTTTCCAGAGTTCTGATTTCCATTTGTGTCTGCCCATCTCATCCAGAGTGAGACTAAAAACAGAAGTGTTGAGGAAGGGGGCTGCAGTGAAGGACAAAGACGAGCAGAAGCTAGTCCTGTTCAAAGTCCAAACAAGAATATACTCACAGAGTTCCAGAACTTAGGTAATCCTGGGTAGTAGTAGTGTTTAAATAAAAGCTGTGGTAAAGTATTTAAGAGAATACTTTGATTGCATGTGGGATCTAGAACTGTGTGTTCTAATCCACCAATTTAAGAAGCAAAGACACTCTTGGTCCAGTTATTTATTTGTAGCTCCAGCTGTCTGTATTCAAACAGATATGACAAAGAATGTTTCAAAACAATTGTGTTCATCACTAATCATATACAACTACCCAATGCAGTTGGTTAGTGCAAAAATCAATTATGTTTGCTAGCTTCTATTTATCTAATTGTGCTGTTAACAGACAGTTAACTAAATCCAAATTGTGATTTTTTTTTTAGACAGAGGTGATTGTGTATGGAGACAAAATGGAAAAGGTAACTAATAAAAGTTCAGACAGTCTCAGCAGTCAGTCAAATATTATTTATCATCTGCATGGCTTTGGTTTGGCACATTATTGCCAAGTTTAAAAGAGCTTTTAATGCTTTATTTCATACTTCCCAGAGACATTTTTAAGGTTATTAATTTGGCATTTGGTCAATTTTGAAAAGGCTGTTTGCATGCCTGGTCAAATTCAGAGGTAGGCATTTTGGAAAAGTAAGCAGGAAAGCTGAGAAAGTCAACAACAGAAACAATGTATAATAACCTGAGAAAAATTCATAGGGCATGACTGGTCAGGATTGTCTCTAGGAGCCTTGAGTAGGGTGTTGTCAGCTGAAAAAGAGCTAAGACAATTCTGAGACCTGATCCCCGAAGGGATACTAAAGAAAGTTGCAAGTACAGTTCTATCCCTCTCTGCTTAAGTGTTGATCACACTTGGAAAAGCAGGATGGTGGAAAACAAGGGTTGGAGAGATAGGACTCACACATGGAACCTGAACAGATTGAAGACAACCAAGTTGGACTTGGTCAGTTTAATTACTGAGTTGCTTATCTTTCATACTTGTATAAGGTGTATTTGTGAGTGATCAATGACTCTTTATTGAGTAAAAAACCAAGAGCAGTCAAGAAAGATGGAGCATTTTCGGTTGTAAACAAAACTGAACTTTTGTTTAACTAGAGTACAAAGGCTTCCAAATATCTGTTCCAAACACTGGCAACTAGCAATGTTGCAACATATATTTTGTTTGGCTTACATTAAAAAACAGTCTACAGTTTAGTGTCTGACAACATATATTTTATGCATAAATAATAATGACCCAATTTTCACATTCCTGGCTGGAAATGCTATGCCACTCCCCACCCCCCCAAAACAGCAACAAAAAACCTTGAACCCCACCCAATGGCAGATGTGCCTGTGTGGCCTCTGGTCACCCAGGTTCCTTGTCCATCTGTTTGCATGGTATTGTGTTTAATCACAAGTTAAACAAAGCCTTCCACAAGAGTATTGTGGTTTGGCAAGAATGAGTTTGGAAAAAAACATTTCATATTTTCCTCTATGCTAACATTGTATGTTAGTAGATTCCTCTGGCATTTGATCACATCTGTTCAGTTCTTAGCCAAAATCTCTTAAAGAACCAAGAGAAAAGGAAAACAGTTTATGGACAGTCAACCCTTGCACAACAGCATGCATAGCAGTGGGTGTTTGAGAAAGAGAGAGTTCAGGTTTTGACTTTAATAGAGGAGAACTCCTCCCTCACACGATGATGCCAATTACTTTATAGGGCAAACCCTCATTCATTGCCAGGAAAAAAAGAACTGTGAAAAATGTGTGAGATGATAACTAATTAGCATGAAAGTAAGGAGCAGTTCATAGGGTATAACATCTGCAGAAATGAGGTGTGAAACGCATTTTCAAAAGGGTTAAAGGAAATAAGGATCAGTGCTTTTCAGAGAAAACTCCCAGCTATTTTTCCTCTACTACTTAGAATTTTGCCAACAAACGATATTTAAAGCAAAAAAATCACAAGTGTTTATCTGAAAAAAGTATGCTAAGATTTCATTCTTCCCTGTTAAAATCCAAAATAACTTCATTAAAATGTACTTGCTCTCCTTCAAAATTTGCATGGAGGAAAATGAGATCACTTTCACTGCTATAAATGTTATGATGGCAGAAGCTGAATTGGCTAAATCAGGTGTTCTATTGCCATGTTTTAAAAATTATTTTATGAAAGATGAGATGCTATACAAAATTACATTTTGTTTCGGCCTGAAAAATATGTGTTCTGTAGCCTTCTGGAACAGCTGATCTAGCTTCCTTTGAGAAATTATATGGTCTTCCTTTAAGACTGTGAATGCCATGATAAAGAACGTCTTAAATTTAATGACAAAAGGGGTAAGGCTTCAGGAAAACTTTGAACAGCATTGTATTTTCATATCTTGGTATTTGAAAAAACAATACAGGTCCTTTATACAGTAAGTGAACCTTCCCAAGAGTTTTCCACGGAAAGAATGAATAGTCAAAGCCTCAGGCATAAGACATAGGATCTGACTGACTAAGAATGTCTCTCAGAGTCTTGAGCAGGATGCCATTACCAGCTGAAAAAGAGCTAAAACAATTCTGAGACTTCAACACAGAAGAGATGCTAAAGAGAGTCGCAATTTTTTGCTATACTTAAAGTCTATGTAAAATGTATTGAGAGGTTTTTAATAGAATTTCTCTGAAAGATGCAGTATGGAGGTGGGACATGAGACTTTTTGCTATGAAGAAAATGTTATTTTAATATGACCTAAAAAAAAAAAAAAATTAAAAAGAACATTCTTACAGATATTTGATTAGTATGCAGAATCACTTAAACATCTGAAGTTTGTCCTTTTTCTAATTCTTATGAGTATTTTATGAATTGCATTGATAAAGATACTATAGGACATCTAGTACTTGAATATAATTTAAATAAAAGACTTAGTACAGTTGAAACAATTATTCTAGCAATCTAATCTTTCATGTGGAATCAATTAATGCCATCATTATGTGACTGAGCCTAAACTATTACAGTGAAAGCAGTTTGGCAGCATTGTTTCATAATATGCCTCTGCTTAAAATGTCAGTCCAGTTAAAAAAAAAAAAAATCTTTGGGCTGGTAAGGGGGATGAAATATCCACAAATCAAAATAGGAGGATTTGAAGCCCATTAAAAAGAAGTCTGGTTTCCAAATATAACATTAGATTACGTTGTGATTTTACTTTTTTTCTTTGCTTGGTTTAATCATTTGGCACATCAATTATACTGAAAAAGTCTAGAAATGTTTCACTGTGTCCTGATTTGCTATGCTAAAACAAAACCTCACTAAGCTAATAAGAACTATAATAAGGGTGCTTGGATAAGCTAATATAAATTTTTTTTTTTTGCCTTGATGTAACTCATTCTTCTCCCACTTGAAACAGTGCTGAAGTAAATGTTATGATTGGGAAGTTGCTCACTTGGCAATGAGAATTAATTTTCAATGTTTAATTTTGTATTTGTAAAACAATTTTTTCTAGAGAAGAGATTTCAGGTGTTCTAATTCAAAGTTCCTGTGCCATTTCCTTTACATCTCTTAGTGGTTCAATAGAAGTATGACTTGTGCAGTCACAAAACTATATGACATGTTTCTTGAGTTACTCCATCTTTGTGAAATTGACACTTTTAATGATATGCTGAAATGTGAACTCAATCTGCTTTAATAGAAAGAGGTGATCAGAGCTCTCCCTATCTGAGAGAGCTGATATACCCATATTGTGGAAGTGTTATGACATATACTAGTACTTCTGAAATAATTTCTTAGGTTCCTGTACACTTTTATGATGTGTTTTGCTAGAATGTCATATGCAGTTAACATGGGAGTCAGGAGTTCAGTTTGATACAAGTTCTTGGCAATGTCATAATAGCTAACATTTAAGCAACTTTTTTTTTTTCAATGTAAAAATATCATTGTTGCTTGCTGAATATTTAGCTTTCTATTTAAGTATACTTGAGAAAATGTAACTGAAATATGCTGATCTTTGCATATTCAGCAAAACATATGATATCTTGCACAGACATTAGAAATACAGGGCTTCTTACTGAAAGGCAGAAATATTTGGGCATATCGAATGTACTGTAGACAGTTGTATCTTGAATCTCTCCTTAGTGGCCTAGGTGATATTTTTGAAATGCATACATTTTAGGAAGAGCACTAACACAAAAGGTGACAAAATGGACCATGTTTGTATAATTCTTGCCATCCTTCATAAGTCTTATAGTTAAGATAACAGCAACCTGTAATCAAATATATTAAAATCAATTAATAAATGTGGTGTGGTATTAACATATACATCAGATCTTCAAAGAAATTATGAAATACTAACAGTAATGTTTTCCCTGAAATATAGTAATGCCAGACATCTTCAGTAACGCCAGGCAGAGTACAGGTAATCTTCAATCTTAATCAGTTTTCTGTGAGTAATAAGTAAAAACCCGCTCTACTGCTTCTGGTTGTTTTTATAAATCAGAGCAGGGTCACAGACTTTGGAGTTCTATTGTCTTTTCCCTAATCTTGTTTTTCTCCTTATCCATTTGGGATAGATGCCATTAAAGTAAATTAATGGCGCTTCTCTTCCAAATTATGCTAGGATATAGTAGTAGTAGAATCTACTACAACTTCTTTTCAAACTTAATCCCCCTCATGTGCAGAACACAGATTTGCTTCTGATCATCTCTGCTGAAGAAGAAAGTTAAAAAAATCCACAGTCCATTGTTTTACTTTTTATAGCTCTGTGACCATTCTGTATAGAGGAACAAATGAGGGAATGATAAACTTTCTGAATGAATAAACAAGTTGTTTTTACCTTGTACATACTTGTTTCTCAGTAAAAAAATATTTAAATAGAAGGTTTTTTTATATTTTTATGCTTTTATCTTTGCATGTTCTCTCTGCTTCTTTAATTGTGCATGACAAAACCCACTATAGTTATGAAAGAGATGAAAAACTCAAAGAAAATAAAGTAGCTGGTCCTGATCAACTCAAATTGAATACTGCTGAAATTACATGAAAGTTGTCTCATGATATACTGAACTCCTCTACCAGACTTAGGGGTCTACTTTCTTTAACATCAGCAGTGGAATATCAGGGCACCAAGAAGGACTAGGGTCTAAAAACATTCCGTTAGGCTGTGAATGACTCTTTTGTGCTTGTCCGAACTGAACTGAATCTCTCAACTGTTAGAGGTATATCCACTGTTAACATGGAAGAAATAAAACCAAACTGATGCTAGAAAGAAACATCTGCCATCTTTGCAAGTAATACAGCAATATTCTATTGTTATATAATTTTAATACTTTGTCCTGTAATAACACTGCACAAAAATCAATGAAACTCGTTGTTCCGCTTGCAGTATTTTATAAATAAAAATGAATTTATATTTAAACTCCAGTTGCATCATGAATTGATGTTCATTCATTTCACAGCATTTGGGTGCTAGGCAAAAACAAGAGTGCTCTTCTCTCTTGTATGACATTTTCCTTTTAAACATGAGTTGCTTTTCCCTTAATACCTTATGTAAGATAATTGCTTGTGCATTAAATGGCTTAGAAATTTATAAATAGCTGACAGTGACCAGGAGGAGTTATTTTCAGTAGGCTTACACAGACTGTATCTGCACATATAAATGTTGATTACTATTGCTTTTACTTATATTAATTAAATTAATGGATGTAATCATAGAATTGTTTTGTTTTCATTGAAATGGACAGAGATGACAAATAGCTACAAAGTTGAAACTTAACTATTCAGACCATGTATTTCCTTGTTAGCTCTGTGGGTTGTTTTTTTCTTACAAACAACTTTGAGGAAGGTTTTCCCTGATCTTCCTGTTACAGGTCTTCAAAGTTACTCTCAAATCTGGTTTTAGGCATCTTCAATAAAACCTACTGTTAATAGTGTTAAAGAATACTGGAGAAATAGCTAGGCCTTGCTTGTTTTGTAACACATGCTGTACTTGATGCTGAAAGAACTAGCATCCTTCTGTAACGATGAATAATCAGTAAGGTTTGATAGCTCTGGAACTACACAGATTTGAACTTTGAAAGCAGATACTTTGAGGATTGTTTGCTTGCTGCCTTAGCTAAAATACACCCTTTCACTTTGCAAGCATGCTTTATATCTACAAGAATGTTATGTCCTGAACAAAATATAGAAGGCTACAGCACTTTATGTGAGTAATTTCACATTAGATATTTGATGTCGTTTTGACAGTTCTTAAGAGGGAAGGCCTATGGTATTAGTCAGGACATGCCTGTGAATAAAATTACAACAATATATTATAGTCTTATTTGGGTGTTTCTTAATGTGCTGTCAGAAAAGAATAAATACAGCAAAACTGTTAAATCTACTTTTAAAAATGCCTACAATTTATTATTCAATCATGTTTTTACCCTATGCACTGGAATTTTAACAAAATGTATAGAATTTTCTTTTATGTCTCTGCCGATAATAAGGCTTTCCTTTTTAAATGTTTTATTATTTAAAGGTTTGGGTTATTTTTTTTAATCCTGCTATTTGGCAGGAAAGCATTCTGAAGTTTTATTGGGCAGTTTAATAGAATATTCTGGGTTTTAGGAAACAATAATCTGGTTAAGCCCACTTACAGGAAACAGAAACAAACGAGTTTTTCTTGCATTCGAAATAAACTCCAATTTTTAAGAACACTAAAACTATAAAGGAATCTTAGACCAGTCACATTTGAAAATTGTACCTATGAAATTTGTTATTACACATTACAAGACAGGAAAATTTGAACTTGTAGTGAAAAATTTGATAACTTTAATCACATAGTAATTGACATCATACTCAGAACCCATATTAGTTAACATTATTAAGGTTGCAAAGGCAACTCAGGAAATGCCATTACTGATGTTGTGTATTGGGTTTGAGTGGCAAGGTTTTGGTAGTGGAGGGCTACAGTGGTGGTTTCTGTGTGCTAGAAGCTTCCCCTTTGTCTGATAGAGCCAATGCCAGCCAGCTCCATGATGGACCCACTGCTGGCCAACGCTGAGCCCATCAGTGACGGTGGTAGCGCCTCTGGCAGAACAGATTTAAAAAGGGGAAAAAGTTGTTGCGCAACAGAAACTGCAGCTGGAGCGAGGAGTGAGACATTATGAGAGAAACAGCCCTGCAGACACCAAGGTCAGTGAAGGAGGAGGTACTCCGGATGCCAGAGCAGAGATTCCCCTGGAGCCCGTGGTGAAGACCATGGTGAGGCAGGCTGCCCCCTGCAGCCCAGGGAGGTCCACAGTGGAGCAGATATCCACCTGCAGCCTGGGGACGACCCCACACCAGAGCAGGGGGATGCCTGAAGGAGGCTGTGACCCTATGGGAATCTTGCGCTGGAGCAGGCTCCTGGCAGGACCTGTAGCCCTGTGGAGAGAGGAGCCCACCCTGGAGCAGGTTTTCTGGCAGGACTTGAGACCCTGAGGGGGACCCATGCTGGAGCAGTCTGTGCCTGAAGGACTGCAGCCTGTGGAAGGGACCCACGCTGGAGCAATTAATGAAGAACTGCATCCCGTAGGAAGGATCCACATTGGAGAAGTTCATGGAATGTTTTGGGTTGGAAGGGACCTTAAAGGTCCCTAAATGATCCCTTAAAGGATCTCTTAAGGGATCTAGTTCCAACCCAACCCCCCCATAGGGAGGGACACTTTCCACTAGACCAGGTTGCTCAAAGCCCCATCCAAGCTGCCCTTGAACACTTCCAATAATGGGGCATCCACAACCTCTCTGGGCAACCTGTTCCAGTGCCTCACTACCCTCACAGTAAATAATTTCTTCCTTATATCTACTCTAAATCTACCTTATTTCAGTTTAAAGCCACTACCCCTTGTCTTATCACTACACTCCCTGTCAAAGAGTCCCTCCCCATCTTTCGTGTAGGTCCCCTTTAGGTATTGGAAGGCTGCATTAAGGTGTCCCTGGAGCCTTCTCTTCTCCAGGCTAAACAACCTCAACTCTCTCAGCCTGTCCTTAGGGGGGGAGGTGCTCCAGAATCCTGATCATCTTCATGGGCCTCCTCTGGATCCACTCGAGCAGGTCCATGTCTTTCTTATGTTGGGGACCCAGAGCTGAACACAGCACTCCACAGTACCTGCCGGAGCAGGGGAAGAGTGTAAGAAGTCCTCCTCTGAGGAGGAAGGAGCAGCAAAGACAATGTGTCGTGAACTGACCCCAACAGCCATTCCCCATCCCCCTGTGCTGCTGTGGGGAGGAGGTCAAGAAAATCGGGACTGAAGTTGAGCCAGGAAGGAGGGAGGGGTGGGGGGGGGGAAGTGTTTTAAGATTTAGTTTTATTTCTTATTATCTTACTCTGGTTTTGATTGGTAATAAATTAAATGCATTTTCCCCAAGTCAAATCTGTTTTGCCTGTGATGGTAATTGGTGATTGATTTCTCCCTGTCCTGATCTTGACCCATGAGTCTTTCATTATATTTTCTCTCCCCTGTCCAGCTGTATTGTATGAACAAGAAGCTGAGGAATAACTACTAAAGTAAGAAAATACCTTCTAGCTGAGATATGTAGCTCTGAATTCTTGGTCTTAAGGATTGATGGTTTTGCATACCAGCAGCATTTTTCCAGAATTTTGGAGGTTAGAAATTCAAAACTATATAGGTTATGATTGCCAACGCTTATTTTATTTTAAAACTCTGTACTAGAAGTAGAAATAGAAAACTGGTTTCCTGGGAAGAGTGCAGTTTTTGTTGGAATATTTGTACTGCAAAATGCCAATCTCCTTATCAAACAAGGGAAACCTGTACACAGAATAGCCATTATACAGTAGCCTTGAACCATTCCCAAAATAAGTATACCCAGTGCGTAACTGAGGAAAATAAAGCAACATGAACTAACATAGTGGAGAATGTAGGAGTTACCAGAATACTTGTAGTATTCGGAAATTTGCAATGAGAAGGAGCGTTTCTTCCTCTTTCTCTCACCAGTGCACTAGTGTGGAAGAAGGCCAGACTGAGCCCTTAGCTACAAAGGACTATTTTTTTACAAGAATTGTTTTTCAGATGATATAATTAAAGGTCAGAAGAGAACCTTCATGCTTTTCTTTTTTTTTTTTGTCTTCCAGCTTCATTTATACCAAGGCTGCTCAGGTCACTGTTTTGAGATGATGATGCAGGAAGGTTTATATATCTTTGGCGTAATTGTGCATAGTGGTTGTCTGAAGTTTCTCTGCTGGGAGTGTCATCTAGAAAGGTTAGTGTGACATTTTCAAAATTGTCTCTTGTTAATACGAATGAAATATGTTTGTTTCCCATGTCACGCATATATATTGTGTACATGTGTACCTTTATCTAGAACATACAAACACATGTACATATATATGGAATATTGAGGTTAGAAATATTTTCTTTATGTTGTATCCTGCCTTGAATGCATCAATAAAGAGTAGCAAGCAAAACAAGATTTCTCAAACATGAATAATTTGGAGGAGAGAGATGATGGACAGTTTCCTTCCAGTAATACAGTTTTCATAATCTTCTGAGTTATGAACAAATTTCACCAACTTTTGTTACTAAATAAATTGTTGCTTATGGCAGCTAAAGTAGTTATAATAACCTTTACTGTGTGTGATGAACTTTCATGTAGACTCAAATATTTTAAATGGCAACTTAAATATTGCTACGTTAAACTTAATGATTGTTAGTTGTTATACCAGCAATGTCTTGAAAAGCTAGCCACTAAATTTTGTTCAAATGAATTCATATTTTGCGCCCACTCATATTAAAATGCAAATGTAGTGAGGGCAAGGTGAGTTTAGCTGAGTATGGGTAAAATAAAGTTTTTTTATCAATACCATCTACCATTTTCCTGGTCTACTTCTCTTCTGGATACTGTTAAAACATTTTCTGGAAAATTATGCCTTGATGATGGGGGTTGTAGCGAGGTGGGTGTTGGTCTCTCCTCCCAAGAAACAAGCAATAAGACAAGAGGAAAGGGCCTCAAGTTGAGCCAGGTGAGGTTTAGATTTGGTATTAGGAAAAATTTTTTCACCGAAAGGGTTGGAACAGGCTGCCCGGGGAAGTGCTTGAGTCACCATCCCTGGAGGTATTTCAAAGACCTGTAGATGTGGTGCTTAATGACATGGTTTAGTGGTGGACATGGCAGTGTTAGGTTTACAGTTGGAATTGATGACTTAAAGGTCTTTTCCAACCTAAACGATTCTATGGTTCAGCAGCAGTTGCAGGTATAAAGAAAGAATGTCAAGGATCACTGATCCATTTGCATTCATATTTATAAGGTGGGATTTGGTTTTGGGGACAGAGGGAATGTCAAAAAAAAAAGAGAAAATATGAATCATTGTACCAAGTATAAAGTTAGCATGTAGTGATACTTCCACACAGAAGTTAGTTCTATGATCTCTGTCAACGTAAAATTCCAGGGCTTCTTGAATGACTGTAGCTTGCATTGAAGAGATTTTGAAACATTTCCTACAACAGTTTTGTAATCCATGTAAGCTATTAGCATCTACAAAATCTTGCAACAAGGAACTCCATAGCTTTAGGTGTGTTTTGTGTCTGAAAAAATAACCACTTTTTCTTCTTTTTGAACCTGATATTTGTTGGGTTTATTAGATGATACCAGTTTCTTTTATTTAAAACACAGTGAATAGTAGATCCTCTATATCATTCATGTTTTCATAGACAACTGTCACATCTACTATCAGCTGAAGAATCCTAACCCGCCTCATTGTTCCTCACAGAGAAACCATATTCTGCCTTTAATCATCCCTCAACCTCTTTATCTTTTCTAGATTTAGAAAAGCTTGTCTGAGGGATAATGTGATAAGGACTGCAATAAAACATTCAATATAAAGACATGACAGACAGTAACATAACAATTTTTTTGTTCTTTTCCTAATAATCCTTAATATTTTATTTCCTTTATTTACTTAATACTGAGCTAAGGTTTTCCAACAATTAGCTGTTATAATTACAAGATCTTGTTTGTGAATAACCATGTCTCATCACTACATCACTTCACATTAATCTGTAGTGATTTTGTCTGCTAATTTATTGCCCAGTCATTTAAAGTTGCAGTGTGTCCCTTCATTTCTTAATGACTGGTCCTTTTATTTACTGGTCTTAAACTTAATAACAATCACAACTAAGCTCTCTTACCCCATTATTCATCTCCTTTTCCAGATCAAATGATCAGATCAGGAAGGGTTCCATTTTTCGCCTTCCTAAGATTATTGAATATTTACTCCTATCACTGATTTTCTGTCTTTGCCCAGGTGAGGGCTTTCCATTTTATACTATGGCAGATTAATTTCTTTAGGAGTTTTGATGGGAGACCTTGTCAAACACCTTTTGGATATCTAAGCAGACTATGATATCTGGAGTCCCCTTCTCTACATGTAAAAATTGTGACTGTCTTGATTCATAGCAAGTAAATGAAGTTCCTGTAGGTGAGCAGATCTTCTGACATTCTATCCTCATGAACAAGCAGATTACCACACTATCCAGAAACCAGCCAAAAATCACAAATGTTCATTACTTCTGTAAGTATTTGTAATGATGAAATTCATGAGGGGAGATGCATAATAGAGCTGCGCACTATGAGAGATATTATTTATGCACCATTGTTAAATATACCAAAGTTTCTCTGTAAATTGAAGTTTGTCAACACTGTCATGACTTCTAAAACTTCTCAGGAGTTATTGATCAATTAATTTCTTGGATTTGCTGTACTTTTTGTGACGATACAGCTACAAGTCACACTACTTTGTTGTCCTATAGTCTGTTTGGAACATAAAAGATACTTTCCAGATTTAACTGTTGGCTTTCCTCTGGCATTTTAATGAATATTATACAATTAGAATTTGTTCTATCTCCCTCAAAAGCACAGATATAAGAGAAGCTTTCTGAAAGTTTCCACACACAGTACTTAAACATGGGTGCAAGTATATATAGAAAATGTTTTCCTTTGAATGCTTAATCAACAATCAAAATATTTCTGCAAACATTAATGGAAATGTTCAGTAATATTTTGCCAAGTATATGTTCAAAATATATCTGATCCCTGGTTTGTAGCCAAAAATCAAAGAAAGAGTATTTGTCATACTTCTTTTCAAAGAGTTTTTTTATTTTTCATGGATTACTGAGGTGACATCAACTGAAAGACAATGAAGTTTTCTCAAGAGTTAAATATTTGGATTGCAAATTAAAAAAAACCACCCCTCATATTCAGAAAAAACATTAGTTTAAAACCTGTCATTTTGATTTCATAGCTGCCTATATTCCTTTAAAATTAAAACAAAAATAGCTTTAAAGAAGAGAAAACAAAAGATTTTTTTATGAAAAAAATGATTCTATCTTATTGTATTTATTGATTCCCATGTTGTTATTACTATATTTTACACCTTCAGTTATGTGGAAAGTGACTTTTCAGCCAGTTCAGCCATATTAGAATAGAGTTTGAATAAGCCTCTGAAAAACTGGAGAGACTATAGAGAAGCCCATTTTGTTGGAAAAAAATTTGTATTCACATGTCTCCTTATATTTGCTGTTATCTCCTTATGTTAACTATTTACATAATGTTTTTGGACATAATA
>VYZV01038514.1:3366-16965 GCA_013401275.1 Pandion haliaetus | reverse complement strand
ATAATAGATAACACTGCTACAAATAAGTGAAATTGTTTTAGCTTGACCATCTATCTGCTCATCTTGCTGTGAACAGATTACTGTTGGGTGATTTCTGTGCTGTTCAAGCGAGTCTCATAATGATAATACAGTGTTTGAAGGCTTCTGGTAACTTTTATTGTCAGATCATTGTTCAGTCATTTGACAAAAAGTAAGGAAACCTAAACTGTTTTGTTGGTATGCTTATATCAGATATATGTTAATAACTAGCTTCTTAAAAAGTTCATTGATTTTTCTTTTGAGTTGTTAAGTTATGGGCCAAAAGAAAGGATATACTTTTTCCCAAGTGTCAGATAAACCTAGAGGATCACTGTCAAATAATTTGACTTCTGTTAGAATAAAGGCAAAGCAGTCTGAAACAACCTGGAGTTATGATTGGATTTAATTTTTTCCACCATTCACCATTAGCATAGTGAGCAGCTCTGTAGCCCTTAACAGGTATTTTTGTAGTTACTCCAGTAGGAGCAAATTATAAGAAGAGGTTTGAAGAAGAATAATGTAGCAAATTTTGTTCTTTTTATTCCAACTTTGTGTGATAGGTAGCCTAAGAATTTTAAAAAAACTTCATAGGAAATCTGACTCAAGGGCAACAGAGTCATACTGGACAATGAGTGAGTGGAATGAAGAGGAGACTCTGGACAGACAGTAATGTAATTGATAAATAGTTTGGCCTGGGAATAGTATTACATGTGGTTGGAGGACGAATGGTGGAAATGTGACACCTTGTAACAGTGAATGAGTGAAAAACATCTGCATATACAGGGCTGGCAGCTGGTGGATATTGACCTGATGATGTGCAATGTGAGGATTTTGTTGATGTAGGTCCTTGTTTTATTCCCTGTTTTTTTTTGTCTGCTTAGACAGTTCTTACCATCAACCTTCTCCCTGAAGGCCTTATGCAATACTAGTATTTTTGTTGTTGCTGTTAACATAAGATCTTGTACACACTTTATTTCACAAATTTGCTTTTTCTTAAAAAAATAATTTAGTTTATTGCAACAGACTCTATGACCTCAGTGATTCCTGGGTGTCCAGTGGCTGCAATAGTTTTGATATGTTTCTGAATTTTTAAGCATTCACAAGGTCTGTCGTGTAAGTCATTTGTAGGTTCCACCTGAAATGCAATATTAATGTATTTTATCTGTTTAGTGTGTTCCTGTGACATTTTTATCATAAGAATGTATAGAAAAGTCTTTCAGACTAAACAATACAAGGGTCTTGTTTACTACATGTTATATTTTGTTAAGTACAATTTCATGAGGCTAGGCTTAGCAGGCACTACTTGGGAACCAGGTATCTTATTTTATATTTTCTCCACTTTAAATTGTCTGGGAGTTTCACTTTCCAATTCCTCACTACTATAAGAGTGTAAGAAAGGCATTGGGAGAATTCACTCGATGCCTTTCTTCCCCCTTTCTATGACATCTGATGCTCATGGCTTTTAACTTTTACTGTATGGCCTTACATTTGGCTAAACTGTTATGACGCATCTGTGGCAGGTAAGAGCATGGAGAACATTATTTGTGGACTGTTCTGTGACTGCATGTCATACTAAGGACCAGACTCAGTTGCTTAAATGATCTGGTTCCTAAAATAAATTAGATATGACAATGAATTATGACTTCCTCAATGCTTTTTTATGATTTGTCTGCACAGGTGACTGGATGTTCCTATGCCCACTTTCACTAGGCTGAGATACTTGTACAGCAAAATGGTATAAATTTGTACAGTGAAATGTTATTGGCACAGTAACATCTATAGTGCTGATTTTTTTTTTTTTTCCTTTTCCTAAAATGTAGTGGGAAATAAAACTCCAAGGATATGACAAGGGGTAAAAAAAATTTTCATTTATACTGTTTATATAATAATTTTAGTAGTATGTTTATATATTGCCATATACTTCCACAATGTGTGCTACTACTTTATTTAATAATGCATACAGGATTAAATTTTAAACATTAGGTTCAGATTATGCTGAGCAATTTTAAAATAACTTCCTTAAACGTAGTGATAGACAAATATTACCACATGATTATTAGTCAGAAATAAGTACTGTAATGCAAATCAAGTGTATTATTTGATATTTCCTGATACACTTTTTCTTTCTGGAAACACGCAGAGATTCTTACTGAGTTATATGTAAACATGTTGGCTGGACCTGTTTAACCAAAATCTTGTTTTTAACAAAGAGGTAAAACCAGCTGTATTACAGCCTATTTTATGTTCCGTCCTAACACATACTTAGTTAAATATGTAGGGTGTCACTGATCTCAGTGTTGCTGCAGACAGAAAACAGTATTGGAAGAGGGTCTTTTGGCTACTTATGCATTTAATGGATGAATTTTGTTTGTTCCTTCCTATTTCATGCTGTTGAAGGACAAATGGAGATTAGGAAGGAAGAAAAATTAGATCCATTTCACTAGATAATAATAAAGATCAACTGCCCGTATGGCCAGTAAGACTTCTACGAAGCTTTGTAATGCTGATTATCTAAGATGTTTCTTAATATTCTCAGAATTATTTTCTATTAAGTAACATAAAAATTCCCTAGTTAATGAAACTATTATTGAATGAAATGAAGAAAAATCCATAATCTTCACAGTTTCTTAATAGATCAAATAGTTTAACTTGATATCAAGTCAATAAAAATTTGGTCTCCATTGCACCAAAATAGCTTGCATAATGGCACTGTATTCAGCTTTCAACTTCATTGGGTTTAATCATTCCATTAAGGAGAAGAAATATCTGATCAAATAAGAATGCAGCATTGCACTTTTTGAAGGACTAATATATTTTCAATCTGTTGATTTTATGCCAGTAAGAAGTTAAGAGAGACAGAGGAGGGATTATCCTTCAGATGTGTTTCTTCCACAATAAAGAAGTAAATACAGATGCTACGACATCCTGCTTTTGCTCTGAAATTATTTCATCTCAGCAATGTTTCAAAACCTCAGTGCTTGTTTACTAAATAGATTTGTGTAATCTAAAGATTGAAATAAAAAAAGAGACATCTTTAAATGTCTTGGGATACCTAGTTTGTTTCATGANGGGGGGGGGGGCTAGTGTTACTGACACTTTGTCAGCCTTCAGCCTGACAGCTTTAAAGCAGATTAGGTTACCCTCAGATGGTTGCAATACAACATGCAGTGGTTTGTCATTAAATGATTTGTCTTCGGAAAAGGATGGTGCTTAAAAATGATAGTTTAAACATCTTTTTACACTTCATTCACTGCAGTTACAGATCACCTCTGATGATGATGCAATTATGATTCAAAATGGAGAACTATAGAACAAATAAACTCAGTTTTTGAAACTAATTCTTTGTGTTTGGATGTGTTAGTTGTGGCAGCATGTTTTTAGAATAAGGTAATTCAAGTTGAGACAAAACAGTAGTTCATCCTTCTAGAATAGAATATCATTAGTTCAGCTCAAAAATAAAACAAATTTCTCTTAAATATGACATCTGTAGGAAGTAGCACTTCTGAGCAAGCAAATAGGTCTTTAACNTGAGCAAGCAAATAGGTCTATAACTTGATCCTCTCCCGGTGCGCACAAACACTTCAGATTGTGTTAAATGTGTGGAGAATACTGCAGCATAGAAATACTAGCACTTGGCTGTGCTGTCATTGGAGAAATTTCATGTTCTCTTCAAGCCTCAAATTGATGGCCAGAACAGGCAGGCAAGCATCAACGTAGTTGTAAAACCTGGTTTATTTCTTAAAAATAAATACAAAAATATAAATATAAAACATTGGCAGATAGAATTTGATGAAATGAAGTTGCACAAACTTTTTTTTTTTAAACCAGCTGCATATTACACTTATTAACACCACGTGTACATTTTGTTTTAATTTTAATGTACAGAACAGGACATATTGGATTTTTTCTTCTTTGCCATCTTAAAAGCTGCACTTGCAAGGATAGGACATGTACCTAACAGAAGCGGCTTGTACATGAGGTTGCTTAAGGGATTATCACCCTGTTCAAATTTCCAAAGGTAAAGTATTGTTTATTTTACTTACTAAAATGGACAACACTGAATTTCCATAGCTTTGGCTCTTGGAAGGTGATTAAATAAAATGCTGTATATATTCCAAGTGGAATCCTACTAGAAAGAATGAATGACATTAATGGACAAATTAAACACAAATTTTAAAAGGAAACCATTGTGCTGAGTGGCAGGAAAATTTTCCTGAATGTTAAATACTGTTGAGTGCAGAAGGCGTCTGTAAAATTACTTCCGCTCAAAGGAAACAAAAATGTAGCCTACTGTAGGTTAAGAAGTGTCTTTGTCACTTTCTCCTCCACCATACATTTCAGCTAGCTTATTAAACCGAGGGCCCCATTCTCGGAGGTAATCATAGTTTTGGTCTCCTTCGGTAGTACCCGACTCTAAGGAGCTCAAGGATTCAGCTATTGAATCATTTCCTTCATAGGCATAGGTTGCAAGCGAGTCATACGGCGGTGCAGAAGGATCAGTATCGTGCTCTTTTAGCCTTTGGTTAATGAAATCTCGGACATCTGTGTTATCTGGTGCTGAAGGAGTCCTCCGTGGTACAAATAATGTTTCAGGGATAATGTCTCGTCGAAGCTTCTTATCTTCGATAGCTGCAGGATTCCTCAGTGTGCCAATATCAAAGGCTTGGGTGTCTTCCTCTCCACCGCCTTCATCATTGTAACTCACAATGTTGTCTCTGATGTCTTCTTTAGAGAGGATCAAAGGCTCCTTCTTTCGTTGCCTCTTCAGAGCAGCAAACAGCACCACTATAACTTAAAGAGAGAAACAAAGAATGGGTAAAGATCTCTATTTATCGGTTTCTCAGTAGCAAATCCACCAGGTACAAGCGCTTTATTTCAGCTACATTTCAGCAATTCATTTCTGACTGATAAACGGACAAATATGTCTACCTGTATTATGGCAGCACAGTAAGGTCTATATCAAAATGTGCTATTTTGCACACACATTGTGTGCTGTGCTTTACAGAACCATGAGCTTGTCCACATGCTCCTTCTGTAACTTTAATGAGTTTTAAAATAGCCAGGTCTATTCTGAAGACCTTTTCCCTTTTTTTAAGCTCAAAGTATACTGTGAATTATAGGTCATTAGTGATATTCTGAAAACCGCAAAATGGAGGTTTTACAAAATTTACTTTTTTTATTACAGCACAGAAACCTCTGGGTAGACAGTGCTTTAATATAGTAAAATACTATTTACTGTCATATTCTGTGTGAATTATATAGCGCATGTTGACTTTAGATAGTTATTTAAATACAAAGGAGACATCCCCTCAAATAAAAAAAAAGAAAAGAAAGACATGGAAGTGATTTTTCATTATGCTATTGCTCTTCTGGTTTTTGGACAACAATGAAAGAGCAAAAATGAGCTTCTGGTTGCACACTGACAGTTTTAACAGTGTGGGACTTGAATTCTTATTTACAATGTCCAATTCCCAGACAAATGGATTTTGCCTTTTGTTTTGTTTTAAGTTGCAGTTGAATTCTTCTTGCAAAACCCATGATCATTAATTTTAGCAACCTGCAGAGTTTTGTAAAATGAGCCAGGCCTGAAGCATTTGTTCATAGGGAGAAAGATGCATTTCTTTTTCTTACCCAGCAGGATAATGATGCAGAGGAGAATGGCAACCAGTGCCCCAGTGCTGAGGCCAGCAGGGAGGAGCAAGGCCTCAGCATTGCAGGACTGCATGTTGCCCCGGCTGTCGCAGGCACACACGCGAATGGTCAGCGTGCCAGTGCTGCTCTGGATCGGGTAGTCATTGTCTGATATCACCACTGGTAGAAGGTAAGTACTTATTTCATGTCGACTAAAGCCGTTCCTTCTTGTCAAAATTCTGGCAGTGTTATCTAGATTGATTAAAATATGCTGTTTTAGAGGGTATGAATATAAAATGTATCATTTATAGTACATGCAAACCATCATATTTTACATCACTGGTAGCATTTTGAAACTGTTCCTGATATGATAGTGCTATCTCTCTTTTTCTAATGACATTCCCATTTGATCAGAAAGCTATTTATTATTTTTTATGTACATCTGGCCTGCTCCTCTGTGCCTCTGCACCACCTTCGAGTGTGATTTGAAGAGAATTTCTCAAAGCTTAAAATGTTTTATAGATTAATGCATGCAGTGCATGACAGTTCCAGTTCAGGGCTGAAGCCCTGAAATGAAGTGGCCAACTGAGAAAAAAATAACCTTCCACTTCATGCTGATCAACAAGCACTCTGTTCTGAAAGATTCTTTCCATGGATCTTCCATGACAATACCCACAGGAATGCTCTCTATAAACTCAGTATGAGATTTTCCACACCAAAACACTTTCAACATACTGTAGAACAATGAATTATGTACCTCAGCACATGGAATAGATTTTTGGGGGTAAAAATTGTCTTAGGAATTCAGAAAATATGAAAGACGGTAGGTATTCCTGCACAGTTTTGAGAAGTGAACTTATTAAACTGTATTTGTAGGAGACAAATCTTAGTTGTATGCAGTATACTTCAGCATCAGAAGCTGCTCACTGAGTGGCCAGAGTGAAGGTAAGGAAGAGAAGGAATGAATAACAAGGAGAGACTATTTCTTCTATTGTCAGGGCCACAACACTAGAGTGTGAGCTAACACTGGAGTTACTAACATTTTAGTCCAAAAGAGAGGAAATACAGATTAGGGTCCATCAGAAGGAAAATTTAATTTTCATCATACTTGTGGATCTCTTGAGGTAAATGCAAGCCAACTTCAGGCTGAATTAAAACAACCCATGTGCAAAAAGAAAGAAAATAATTACAGATAGAAAAGAAATAGCAAGGTTTATACCTCTATACACTCAGGACCTAGTCACCAGGATATAATCTTTGTTTAAAATATTGAATTATATATTTTTTCATAGCCTCCATGATGTGAAACCCAAAGTTTTCCTTTATTGCATCCCTTCATCGTTTTTGGGTATTTCTGTGTTACTTATTTTCACTCAACATCAAAAACTATGTTTCTGATGGATCTTTATATACCTCTGCTGGGGATTTTGTGAAGAACACAAATTATTTGATTTAAATTCTTCACTTTCCCTAGTCTTAGAATTATTTTCTGCTGTTGTTTGCAGCCTATTACTTCCTGAAATCTTCATCAGGAAAAGAGGATTTTTCCCATTGCCTTTATGCCCTTAACACATTTGAAGGCTGATACCATGTCCCCCTTCATTTATTTCTTCTGTAAGATGGTTCTTCTCAGAACCATTATTTTCAGTAGTGGTCAGAAAGGAGCAAAACAGAAGACTAGGGGAATCAGAACTATGTGACAGAAGGCTAAAGTGAAAAATCTGAGCTTGTCACCTGAAGCCATTTTTGAAACCTTTTTTCTCCTTCAGTCAAGTATTTCATCTGGCTACTTACCCCAAACCAACACTTTTACTGATTTTCTTTATAATTTGTTTTATCACATTTTTACGATGCTAATTTTTGCCTCCATTACACAGATAAAAACATAGAAGTCCTAAACCACAAACACTCAGGTAAAATTATCACTCTTGCTAGCAGCAGCCTTAATGGCTTCTCTACATACTGATAGACATCAAAAGCAAATATATTTCAGGAATGTTTGCCAGACAGCAAAGATAAAACTCCTTTCCTGGAATAGGCATGAATTTTACCTTCATTATCCTGAACAGTGAAGTTAGGGTTAACAGCAGCTAAACTGAAGAAAAACTTTTGTCCACCAAGAGGGTCATCTTTGTCTACTGCACTTATGGTTTGAATAAGCTGCAGGAAAAAAAGCAAGCAAACAAACAACAAAAAACCCAAATACACTTAGGTTTCTGATACAGTTGTCTGAATACTTTAAGACTGTAAGTGCTAAGAGAACTTCATATTCAAACTATACACATACTGACTTAATGCTTAATCGGTAGAATGCATTAACTGAACAAATGTTAAAAAAGCGTATCATGTAAGTTTTTCCAAAAAGAGCATCCATACATTTCATGTGGTGGTACACATATACGTATAAAATGACCGCTTCTGTCTTAGTCTTCCTCTATTTCTTTTTTTCAATACATATTTATATATTTTTGTAACTACACAGAGGACAAAACTTGCCAGAATTAGTTTTATGCATAGCCTAGGTAATTTTTATTCTTCATCTCTGATCCATCATTTTAAATTCAAATCAATACCTAAGACAGGAATTCAGAGGATGTTTTATATTTTTGTGATGAAGATGGTATTTCATCAAATAGATTTTTCTGATAGGGAAGTTAAAGTTTCAAATTAAATTTCAAAACAATAACATTTGTTTCTAAAACAAGATTTTTTCTATTTATTAGTATAGCAAAATATACGAATAAGACTCCCGAGATGAAAAATGCCAGTTAAATTATATATGTATTTCAACTCTTGCAAAACATTGTAGCATACTCTACAGATGCACGACCTCAGAGTGGGATGGGAATCTGGTGTCACAATTCTCAGAGGAAGCTGCATCAGGTCAGTTCAATACTCTGATTGAGTCCTTTCTGCAATGCCTATGAAAAAGTTTGGGTGTTTTGGGAGGAAGTAATGGCAAGCCCTTTATCAACATTTGTTTATCTGTCAGGTAAATAATGTGTGGCTTTTTTTCACTGAAGTTTCTATGCCTAAGGGTGGCAAAATGTCGTTTCCCCCCAAAACAAATTTTTTGACGTAGTTACTGCTGTATTTCAGAGAGGGTTTTTTTTAATACCATAGCAATAAAAACTGTACCTATGGCTGAAGTTTTGTGCTTGCATGCATGAATGTTCAGTTATGTTCTTAAGTTTAACGTCCAAAAATAAGTTAATATTTAGCATAGGTCATTTTTATTCTTCATTTGTGATCCATCATGTTAAAATGCAGTGTTTTTTCAAGCATGGAATTACATCTAATTTTTGACACTACTCCTTCCATGTGGCATACTTGTTAAAAAATTTGTTTTTCCTCTTCCAGTTCTTCCAAATACAACCATTTCTCGTCATAACACAGCTTTTGTCAGGACTGATCATCTTAAACATCAACAATTGCAATGTACTTCTGTTTGCCTTAACAAACGCATGATTGACTGCCAACTTCTCTCTTGTCCATCCAAAATACAGCAACAAATTCCTTCATGAGGCAAGGATTGGATTTCTTTTAATACAGCAGCTTGCTTGCTTTCTCAACTGGAGTTTTGTTTTTCTTTAAATTTGTTTTCTCCCTCTTCTGACTATTACTATAGAGAAAATGAATATGTAGGAAAAATATACTTTGCTTCCATGTGAAAACTCTAAAGTAGGACTGACTTCTGCTTTCTACACTGATTCGTCTTTCACATTAGAGGATCTTTGGAGGCTGGCTGCTGAGCTGCCAGACCTGTGGCAGCTGGGAGCTGACAAAACCAGTGGGAATCCACCTGCCTAGATGCCCAACTCCTGGCTCTACTCACCTGAGGGTGGACAGCTGAACTTCTTTGGGTACTTGGCTGCAGCAGCCCAAGCATTTTGCTCCTTTGCTCCTTCCCCTCAACTCCTACTGAGTCAGCCTTGTATAGCTCACATGAATGCCTGTGTCCCCTTTTCACCATCACACCAGGATTGTCCTTGTTTTGGTGGGGTTTGAAAGAGCAACAACCATTAAAATGGCATTCTGCCACAGGCGCTGCTTGTTTATAGCTTCAGTTTTGGAACAGGGGATTCCCATTGTTTGGAAGGTCATGGTACAATCTGACATCAGCCATAAGAGCAAGCAGGAAAACAGTCATACGCCCTTTAAGTCACTCAGACTTCAAAACTCACATTTCCTAAAAAGCACTCTCTCTCTCTCTTGCTATGTATATACACACACATCCATATATATTATACAGTGTGTGTGTCTATATATGTACGTGTATATATATGCATGTATATTTATATTATATATACTTCTATATAAACTAAGTAAATAGAAACTTTAAGGGAAAATAAAGAAACTGGAAAACTATAATGTTCATCAAAACCTTTGTCAGTAAGAGTTAGGAAATATTTAAATGAATACTATAGAATTTGTGACTGATGAAGTACCATAATAGTTTCAGTGACCTAATAAAGACTTAAATTTGATCATGGATCAAAGGTAATTATGAAAACCTGAAAGGAAAGAAAAATAGCACGAATGTGTGAGGAATCAAACTTAAGAGAACAGTGTTCAGTGTGGATTGATTAGATTCAATCTCTCAGGACAGACTGATTTCCAAAATAACAAGTCTTATTTATGATCTACCAGTAAGCAAGAAGAATATAATTGCATTCAAAGAGATTATTCAAGTTATCCTGCATTGCATTTTTTCTCTTCCTGTGAATTGTTTTCTTTAAACAATCATTTGCAACTCAGATTTTTTTAAAAAAACTTATTATATTTATAGCCCTTTTAGTAAACATGGCACTTTTTTCTGATAAAGGAGACACTACTGAGCTCTATAACAATTTAAATAAACATTTATGGATATGTACACTTATTTAGCTTCTCATTTATTAGTCATAAATGATTAGTGTGGGTTTTTTCAACTGTTTAACTGACAGCCTTTTCTGAATGTAAACAGAAAAACGGTGTAATGCAGAAATAACTTTTATATTTATTTTCAAATTGTAGTGACCTCAATATTCTAGATAGCTCAGAAAAATGGAGTTCCTTGAAATATCTTTACATGAAAATATAACTGTTCTAGTAAGCATTTCCTCTACCCTCTATAGTTAGTAACCTGGACAGAACAGATTCTAAAAGCTCAAATGAGTAAGATTTGTGGATTAACGCATTTAAATATTTTTCTTCCCGAGGATTTTTTTTGTGAAACTGGAAGAGGAAAGTTCAGTGCTCTACTTTTCCAATTCTTAATCCATGTCTCATATTGAAAATGATTAAAATATTATTTTAGCATTTATAGAAGACACAGCAACTGGCAAAAATTCTAGATGTTTAGCCAATGATTTCTATTTATCTACCAGGTTGAATTCTCTCATAACTCTCATAGCAGACAAATGCACTTGCTCAGTACCTTTAGATATTTTGTGCATTATAAATTTGGGCTTTAAATCCTCTGTTTTAATTTCCAGCTGATGCTACTTTAGAAAGAAGAATAGCAACCTGAAATTTGTAATACAACCTGAATGCCATACCTGTAGAACTCAGTTAAGACAAGCTGACACTTCTCCCATGTTCTATTCAAAGGTGCTAAACTGACTGCACTGAGGTACTGCTGCTACCATTTTAAAGGATATATTATTGGCTGACTGTGCTCTGGGACGTGCTGTGCTGTAATAGGAAAACAGCTCTAATGAGCAGCTGCCTATTAGGAACTAGATATTAAGTAATGCAGTTGTTTCACTTAAACTAAAGTACACATTCTGTAGCCTCTAAGAGGCAAAACACAAAAGTTTGGTGTGATAATAAAAGATAAGTCTAACAATCGCAAAAAGAAGAAAAAAGGTGTGACAGATGTAAATGTCTGTAATCACCACCAGCATGGATTGAAATATATCTGAATTTTGCTGTTTGAGAGTTATTGAAAATATAGATCAAACTTTTTAGTAGTTACGTATAACATTTTAATTTGTGAAGATGACAGCAAAACTCATTATGACTATGTCTCTTGGACATATCTAGTAATGATTTAAGAGTAGTACAGGGTTAGGTGAAGTGGTAATTCACACACTGAAGCTGTTGCAATATATTGATATTTCACTCTAATCCTCACCTACAGAGCTACTTTGCTTTCGTTTTTAACATTTCAAAAGCTATTTTGGACATGATTTCTCCAAAGCAACAGGCAAGAACAATCTACAGTTGAGTGCTGCACCAAAACCAGATAGTGGAAATGTTTATCAAAGGCATACCTGTCCAGCTCTTGCATTTTCACAGACAAATGTGTCATAGAATACAGCAAACTGTGGGGCATTGTCATTAACATCCAAAATCCTTACGTAGACAGGAACACGAGTAGTATCTTTGGGGTTGTCTGGCAGGAGAAGAGAGACTAATAATGAGTTTATTTTCCTACTAAAAGTTTTCTGTTTTCTTCCAAATTTCATGAGCAATGGACATGCAAGATTAGGTGTGAAACTGGTCAAAATTTAGCATACAAACTGATACCAGGTAAGAATCAGGCCCTCTGAAAAAACAGGAGATGTTTTGCTTAGAGTAAAAAATAAATTAATGCATTGCTATCTAGTGAACAATTAAGATCTTACATGAAAAGAGGTGCTGAAACTGTTAATAATGTATGCAAATATAGTATATGAAAAGTATGCCCACTACTATAATGACAAATTTGATTATTTGGTGGGCTCAAGAGTATCATTCTGCTGTAAGATTTTAATTTTAAAATTATTTGTGATCTGTTTTGTTATACACAGAAAAGACATTATTGACTTTGTGCATATGTATTTTGAAAACTTTTCAACCCTGACATTCCTCTCTTGTGCCTGAATAAGTAGGGAGAAATTCCAACAAAGCCAATGAAAGTATACCCCCAAAAATCTGAATTGATTAGAATCAGAGGTTTTATGTTTAAAATGCCTTAAAAAATTTGAATGTAGGTTTTTAGATCTTAGGTTAAGAAGCAAGAATAGTAACCACCCCTTGCCAAATGCCAAAATCCTATTATTATTTAGAGTGCCCTCTCATTAGTATAGGTTAATTCAGGAATACAAGATACCATGTTCTCACTTGCTGATCTAGTTGCCATACTAAGAATATGAAATAATGCCTGGGAGTAAAAAAAGTGCAGCCATTTCTTGGAATTCTCCTAGATGGTAGTTAAATACTGCATGATTTTGCAACTTTAATGGAATGGGATAAGTAAAAATAAAGATGATTCAAAATTACTGATTTTATTTTTTCCTTATAAGCTGCTTCAAATAAAATAGTAAACATTTAGGAGTAGCTGGCATTAAGTTTACTTATCAATAACAGCTTTGCTAAAGAGTATGAAGGGGATCTTTTTGATATCCAGAATTCTTTAAAATGGCATGTTTAGGGCACTGTTTTTCATAGCCTTTGCATTTTTGTAGTAACTATCCAAATATGTTCTATTCTTAACACTGCTTTCCTGTTGTGTCATGATTCATAGGTAATGTTTTAAAAGATTTAAAGACCTAAATCTCCCCCTTCACTTCTTTCTCCTAAACTAATGTACCTCTTTGGAGAATGCTAGCTACTCCAACTAGGTCCAGAATGCAGATTTGCTCAAAGTATCCTGACAAGGAAGTAAGTTTAGCACTTTGATATAAGCACACAAGGATACTGAGTTTTTTCATTATATAAATACTTCTGAAAAGTATTCTTGTAACATTGGACAGCACTGTGAAGGACTGTAAGCTCAGGACTATGCATCACAAGGGGAAAAAAAAAGCTTTTTTTAAAAAAAAGTGCAGCTACTTGGTGTGCTCAGTACAACCAGCCTATTATTGTGGACTACAGGAATGGGGACAGGCAGGCTAAGAATGGTTAATTGGCTAGACACAATGTTCCATTTAGTTCTCTGCAGTGTAGTTCTTGCCAGCCATGTTTCACTGCTGATCAGCTTTT
>VYZV01038513.1:46056-68794 GCA_013401275.1 Pandion haliaetus | reverse complement strand
TCATTGGGTTTTACTATCTGAGGTGACCTCAACTAAATCCTCCAAATGCGTATGTCAGGCAGAGCTCTGGCACAGAGATTTAGTTCACTGTCTCCAGAAATGGTACAGAATATCTGTACTTGGTTTGCCCTTTAGTTGCAGGAGCAGAGAGGTTTAAAAATTCTAAATCCCAGATATTGGTCCAAGAAAGAGGCACGATAGTGACTACAGTCTCCACAAAACCAGAAGTGTTCAAGTTTAGGGTGGGCTTTTCATCTTCCCCAAGAGCATTGACATTACTATTAATGCTTGGAATCTTAAAACAAAGAACTGGTGCTGGCCTTGGTTCTCCCTTTGATATTAGTGCTAAGAATTCTATAGCTGTAGCATTTTCCAGGTTTTCACAGACACTTTTAAAGATTATTATATTGATTGAAGAATTCACTGCCTTTGAAGATTTGAAAACCAGTGCTAGAAAATTGAGTAATTACTTTAACATATGCAATAAAGTATTTTGATGCCATTTATATAAACATTTCTAATAAAAAGTATTTTATGCTTAGTATAAACCTGTGTAGTTGCCCCTTGTAGTAGCATCTTGCATTATAACAAAAGTTCAACTGTTCAGATATAGCCAAACTCACAATAACTCACTTTTGCATAAGGAAATGGACCTTTGTGGGGTAATGAATAGGCAGTCAGGCTTATAAGAAGAAAATGCCTTCCTTGTGTTCATGTCAGCTTCTGAGCATTTGCTCACTTACAAGGTTCCATGCTTCTTTTTATTTATAGAATCTGTCATGCAGTTATTGATGTAGAATTTTTCAATAGTTTAAGAACCCTGCTACTCTTCTGATTGACATAACTAGCTCTGTGGAATTAAAAGTGAGAAACAAAAAAAAATTATTGTTACTGATTTACTACATAAATAACTGATGAGGAGTGGTCAATGTTGTCTGAAGTTTTAAAGCAAAAGTGCTGCTCAGCATGATTTAAGAAATTACTCAGATGTACTGCTGTAGACAGCTCTGACAAGAACTGGATATGCATTTAGTTATTGCGTCCCATTCAGCAAAATATTAAGCAATTATGTAGATTCATACTGAGATCCAGTACTTATAAATCCCATCATTAAAAGCAATACAAGACCACAGTCTGGGTTCGTCACATCTTACCTCTTCACGCAAATTCTACAAATTATTCTACAAATAAAATTTATAAATATTGCTAATTGTGTGTTATTGATCTGATACAAACTAGTTAGAAGGCATCAGTTGCAAAAATATTTATGAATGCTGTGATTTGTTATTCTTCACATGCCATTTGTTTTCTCATAAAATGCAAAAACTTTGTAAAACAAATTTGTGTAATCATGATTGGAGGGAATGATTTTGCATTTGAAGTTTTTATATTGAGTGGTGAACTGTTATCAATTTTGTTCTGACACTGACAAATTTCTGATGAGTAAGCTGGTATTTCAAAATTACTTTTTCTTTTAAATTCTTCCTTTTTTCTAGAGAGCTAAAGCATGTAAGAAGGCCATTACAGTTGGGCAGACAGTCATCACGAAACACAGAAATACAAGATACTATAGTTGCAGGGTCATAGGAGTGACATCTCAAGTTTTCTATGAAGTCATGTTTGATGATGGCTCTTTCAGTCTGGATACTTTTCCTGAAGACATTGTAGTAAGTACTTTCTCAGATACCTGTCCTTTCTGGTTTTTTTTTTTTGGTTTTGGGGGTTTTGGTTTTTGGGTTTAGTTTGTTGTTTTTTTTTTTTAAATTAGAGAGTTGAAACCTATTGAACTNNNAGTTGAAACCTATTGAACTATTTCTTTTGACCCTGAGAAGATAACGTCTTAATACTCAGTTCATGTTTGCTACTTTTGCTGCTGAGAATTACTATTTTCTAATGGGCTCTCAAACCATGGTTGCTCTAATTAGTCTTTGCCATTTGACCAAATGAATCAAAAGTAATCTTAGAAAATCTTTTAATTAAGAAATATGTATTTAATAAAGGATATGAGAGAGGGAATTCCATATATCCTTCTGTGTCTCTCAGAGATAACTTGTAAAAATTCCTTGCAGAATAGAAAAATCCTGCTGTACTGGGAAGAATAGCTCTCCAGAATCTGTTCTAATAACTTGTTTACACCTTCTGATATTTAGTTTCTAAGATTACATTATTAATGATAAAAATCATCCAGGAGAAGAATGTGAAGTTTATTGCATTTTCAAAAAGCAATTGAGACTTTGGTTTCCCTTATGCACTTACGTAAGCTACCATGTTTCTCAGAACTGTTAAGAACCACATTGTGCACTTAGCACATATGAAAAAAATTTGCAGACAGCTGGGGAAAGATTCTGTTTCCCTCCACATTTGCAATGAATATATTGGACATTAACCTTTGTTGTGTTCATCAGGTGCTGCTTGATGTCTTTCTCACGATATGACTCTAATCCTTGTTTACATTCATGCTCCGAGTCTTTTTTGTGCTGAACTGTTATTTTTGGTGTACCTCTTGCTAATAATCTCTAAAAGTTAGAGCCTTCAGTGAACACTGGTATGCAAAACTGCTGTTTGTTGCAAGACCACTTTTCACTTAGCCCTGTGTCCTTTTCTGTATGTAGTGGGGGAGGATCTGGCATGTACAGCAGTGCAAAAGAATACATGCTTTGCAGTTCAAGGGGCACAACTCCTAGAAGTACTCCATATTGTTCTCCTGTGAAAATCTTTGAGCTGTTCTGTTTTCTGCAAGCCTAATGTTTTTCTGGAAGTAGCATTACCTGACAGATACATCAGTGGAAATGATACTGTTGTTCTTAGATGCTTCTTACTTATTGAAAAGTCTGATGCCTTTTGAAAATACGGTATTTGAAAGGGTACATTTCAGAGCAGTGTATGGGGATTGAGCTGTTTACCTCCCACTGGTCTGAACAGCAGACAGCCAGCAAATCCCTTTTACATGTCTTTGAAAATTTATCCTTTAATTCGAAACACTCCAAAAGGCTCCATTAATGATCAAAGACATTCTGATTTAGGATGATCAAGATACTAAGCAAATGCGGCTGTATTGTTATTAGAAGCCCGTCTTTTGTGTATGCCTGCATCAAGGATCTGGTAAGGCAGAGATGAGAAACTGCTTGCCACCGTAGTGGGGTGGTCTGATCTGGAGCTAAGAATAAATGTAATCAGGTCTGGATAAGCCTCAGTGCTTCTCAGATAGTGGATGAACAACATATAATTGTTTGATGGAAACACCAAACGAATTTCATATTCCTTAGAGAAATCTTGTTGTGTTTTCATTAGATAATATACCTGCAGCAGTTACTGGAAGGGAAAAAAAAAAAAAAAAAAAGTTTTTTCTTCTGCCTGGACTAAAACTTGCTAATCCATGCAATGTGCATATCAGGTGTTAGTGCCGCTGGGAGGACTTATTCATCAAATCTGGTGTGAAAGCAATATTGCTGCCTATTGAAGAATTTATTTTTCTAATCTGTTTTCACTTTTCAACTAGCTCACAAAGATAGCAGGAGCTTTCTGCTTTTCCAGTATGTGCTGAATCCACTACATAATTTCAGCTCAGCTCACAATAGACCACAGTTCCAATGTTCAGACATAGTGATTTATTTTTAAGGAGGAAAACAGGGAGCAGGGAAATTTCAGTCTCAAAGTTTTGTGAAACTCTGTTTGCCTGTAAGTGTTTAGTAACTACCAAAGCAGGGTATACGTTATTCTCTTCTCATATGTAATTTCTTGGTTTGTGTTACCATGTGCTAAATGTTTCAGTTGGGTTTTTTTAAGTGTTAAATATAGGCATAGCTATATAGATTTTTATTTCAAGCTATTGGGTACTATACCTGATTTCTACCTTATCAGAATTTCTTAGAATAATCACTCCTCAATTACAATGTTTAAACCCATTAGATAGCTTCCTGATGTGCTAACCAGTCAGATTTCCCTCAACCCAGCAGCTGTAAGAGGGTGCAAAGAAGTATAGGGGTACAATTTTTTGCTGGGAGAAACAGCAGGACAACTTCCTCTGTAAGTCATGGAAAGACTGCCGTGAGGTGGATAGTACGTGATAACTTAAAGGAGGTGAGATGGCAGCTTTAGCAGTTAGTTTAACAATGCATGTGCACAAGTGGGGTGTGCATATGCTGCAGTCCTGCGTACCCGCTTGCACAACAAACAGCATGTGTGTGTGCCACTTGCCACTGCTTGAAGGATTAATGCTCCCTAAGTTGTCACACAGCCCCTAGCTCATCACCAGGAGGAGTACTGTCCAGCCCAACAGGCCAGATGTCAGTTTACAGATTGTGCATCAGTAAATGTCTCAGTTNTTTTTTTTTTTTTTTTTTTTCCTGTTAGTACCTGATGGACATCTCCCCACTGGCATATCTTGGCAGTTTGCTAGAAATGAATATTCTGTGTATTTATCTAGGATTATTATTTGTTTCTTTATATATTGTGACTGTCAATAATACCTTAACTGCAAGTATAATTAAAATATATATACATATATATCTAACCTGAAATTAGAGCTAAGGATGAAGTTGTTCCCACATTACCTTATTAAAATCCCAGCTAAAGAGGGAGTCCTTGCAGTATACTTGGTTGTGGGCAGAAAGGCCCCACCAAATTGTATTGACTGCAAGGAAGAGAGGAATTAAAAAAAAAAAATTGCAGAGTCAAGCATGCTTTGAGTCTGTGGGGAGGTCTTATTACAGGACAGCTGAGCACACCTCCTGAAATGGTAGACATCTTTCCAGGCCATCAGCCCCAGTAATTGCCCTGGTCCTCCAGTGACCAGTTTACACAGAACTTTTTGCTGGCTTGGTTTCACCTTGTGGTTATCAAGCAAACTGGGTGAACAAAAATGAGTGTTCTTTCTCTTGCTGCCATGACACCCACACTGTGTTTTAGTTTACTATTAAGTGTATAAATGTAAAGGTTCTGCATTGAGAAGGTAAAGGTGATCTGTGGGTTGTCATGTCCATAACCCAAAACGGACTTTACTTATTAAAATCTATAAATTGAATACCATCCTAAGTGGCATTGTAGCATATGGAAAGCCGCTGTAAATGCTTCTTAGAAGCAAGAGCATCTTAAGAGTTAAGAAAGTGAGATGTGTTTAGAAGGACACTTGGATGCTACATTCAGGGGTTCATGAGTTTGTTTTGCAGAGCCACATTATGGTAATTTTCTGAGGTCCTGATAAAATCCAAAAAGCATACTCTTGAAAAAGTATGTATTAGTTCAGGTTAAGCCATTCAGACCTCAGCTGTCAAAAGCAGGAACAAGAAATTATTTTTGCATGTGTCAAGTTGGTCCATCCAACATCTTGCTTGATTTTTTTTTTGTCTACTGCTGTTTTTTGAAGTGGATGCCACCTCACCTGAAAAAAATTAAAGCATGAAAAAATCCCCACCAAGCAGTGGATTTTTTAACATACCAGCAGTGATACCTGGAATCCTTAACAGAATTATGCTGATAGTTATGCGAGTACCTTCTTTCAGTAGTGGTCCAAAGAGAGCCTTCAGTGTGTGAAGAGAACAGAAGAGGTTAAGCTCTAACTTTCTGTGTCTATCAATACTATCAATACTTTAAATTCACCACTGGCAGGGGAGGGAGGAACAGGGCTATTGAGAACTCCGACAGCCAAAGCACTTCACTGAAATTATTACAAAGGCTACAACTTCTTACAGTGTGCACCTAAATTTCACAAAGTCCAAAATTATTAACCTCTGCTTTCTTTTTAATAAAATGGAGTGCACTTTACTTGCCAGTATTTGAAGAAAAACCTGCCAGCAATGTAATTTGAGAAGCTATTAAAAATAAAAAAATACTTTTCTCAGCCAAGGACCTTCTTTGCAATCCTCTATCTCTGTCCCAGCCCACAAATGCTCACTTTAACCCTGCAAAATTATGAAATGAAAGCTTTGACATCTCATGACCCACGATGTAATCTATTCACATGCTGTGTATGTAGGCTTGCCAATTATCCTGTCTTGATGATTGTGGACTTGCTGAGATTCTGAATGATCCTTCCTGGTCTAGGTATCTGACAGGGGTTTGAAGCTGCATAGGCATTTATAATCTTAGAAGTTGCTCAAGACGGAGTGAACCAATTGGGGTAAAATAGAGGCACAGGGGTCAGGCTGAATGCAGATTGTCCCAATGATAGTAGTATTAGAGTAACATGAGACAGAACAGATTTATTTCATCTTCCTTTGAGATGTACAACAAATTGGATTTAGCTGGACGGTTCTTCAAAAATTATTTCCTCCATAGGGAAGCTGTTCCCTTTAGGGAACATTAGTTTAAAACCATGATGTGGCATTATGTAGGTGGGACTTCTTGCATATGCAGGTTAGAAAAGGTAGCTCAGTTTTGGGGCCTGTGAGTGTCGGTGCTTGGGATGTAGCTTCAAGAACAAAGTCTTACTTTACAAGAACTTTTCCCTAATGACTTTCTCTATGACTACTGACTTTCACTGGTGCAATAAATAGGTGTCTGCATATGTCTATGTGGGCACTCAATCAGCTTCTCAATTTCTGTATATGTTAATACTTTTGCTACTGCTTTTGAAAAACCATACTGCTTGAACAATGGACATTTGGCAATACTGGGCTAGCATGTAAGTCTTGACAGTCCATTAATGTCCACCTGGATATAAAAAAACCGGAAGATTTGATTCTAGCCCTAGAAATTTCCAAAGGATGCTGTGGTTTTTTGGAAATCTGTCCTACAAACCAGACGTATGTAACTTTTCCTCCATCAACCTTGTCTGGCCTTAGAAATGACTAAACTCCTGACTAGTTTCCAGAATTTTTTCCAGTGGTTTCTCTTCTATAAGCCTTTCTCTCTTTATCTCTTCTGACAACTGTTTTCTGCTTGTCTACCTGTTCAAATCAAATCTTTAAATAGTAGTGCTTACCTGCCTCCTTGTATCTGTGAAAGATCCATTAGACTTCTGACAGACAATAATAGCTTATTGTTCGGTTTTATTACACTGGCATGTAAATCTGTAAAGAATGGCTCAGGAAATTAGAACGGTTGAATTTGCACTCTTTCTGGGCAATCTGTAGATACTTTGGATGCACTCCATTATCACCATCACCAGTGATTTCTAAGAATATGAAATAGAAAAGCAAGGAATGCACTTCTGAAGGTAACATGAGGGTAGATCATATTTGGTGTAAACTTAGAAAGTCCTCAGAACTAGTTGTGTGCTGTGGGAAAAGAGACCTAATGAATTTTAATAGGTTTAGGAACTTTTTTTTTATTTCTTAACTGAGACAACATTGAGTCTGTGAGCTGAATAATGTGCTACTCATGTTGGGCTGGCACAATTTTTTTTGCAGCATTATAAAATTACCTGCTGTGTAGTTGAACTTACTACTCAGCAATTTGTATGGTGTGGCCATTGACAGACAATTCTGAAAAATTCTGGAAAGCAAGTTTGAGAGCTGCATGACATGGCTCTGAGGAGAAAATTTGGGTTTCTTTTCCTAGTTAGATTTGTAAAAGTTTTGTAAGATTTTGCATGCCTGTTCTGTGAAATACTCCAAGAAGTTAAATATGTATATATGTTTTGAAGAATTTACTTCAAGTTCATGTGAGCTGAGAAATTAGTTTTAACACATTTTTATAACTGTGAACTTTTGCACTGGATTTGCAAGCGCCGATACACAGAATGCTATTCTTCGCACGTGCGAATCATTGTTTGCATCTTCTGAATACTAACACAAATGAATTCCTGTTTTTTAAAACTGTGGTCATCTTATGTTAAAATCAAACTTTTTCAAAAGCAAAGACTTAAGTTCTAAGGCTTCAGACTGGAGGCTTTTATTCCATCATTTACCTCTTGAAGCTGTAAAACATCAAAAGATGGAATAGTCTAATCTGGAACTTGTACAGTACTATAACTATATTGATTTAAGTCAGTTACTTTCACTTTACTCTGTTATGGAGAACAGAAGTGATTTTTCTGTGGCTGTTGCTTTTCTTTGTTTCCTGTTACAGTAGAAAGTCAGGCAACTTAATAGATAGACATACAAAATGAATATAGGGTAGATTAAAGGCAAATTAAAGCTTTAAATATAAGTATTATCTTTACATGGTTTCCTGTGTATAATGTCCTTTCCACTTTATAATGGAATGCTTTATGGATCCTTATCAATAATTATTTTAGATTAGTTGAAGGTAATGCCCCCACAGCTCAGCAGGAGAAACAAGGTGGAAGATAGACCATTACTTTGCAGTAATAAGGTGGCTGACTTTGCAGTGAAGCAGGTGAGAGACAGAAATATATTGCAATACTTCTTGTGTTTGAAAAGTGAGTGTGCATCCATGTCCGGGACCACGAGTACAGCCATGATGAGCATGTGGAGCACAGTGAAATGCCTGGAATCGCACAGGAACCATTGAGATNGGGGGGGGGGGAAGGGGTAGGGGGGATGAGCATTATTTCCCCTCCCACCTTTTTTCTGAGGTAACCCAAGAATTGCAGGATTTTTGGATCTGGTAATTTAGCCTATTTGTTGTGTGTTTCAGAAGTAGATTATTTCGAGACTTGTCATGTTTGTTTGGAGGCCCGGGGGGGAGGGTGGAAAAGGAGCATTTTCCTTCCTGTGTGTTATGTCCTGAGGCAGGGGCAGGAGCAGAAGATGAGCTGCTCTTTGTACTTGTCTGACGGCAATTGATTTACTGGGAACTTTAAACCTTTAGGCCTTCACCAATATGTAGGTAGGCAGGGTATGAGGTAGTACTGTAGGACTCAGTCTCATCTAAGTTTATCGTAAGCATAAGCAAGGATTCTCTGCTGCACTAAAGGAGCCTTGTACTTCAGTCAGGCACAGTGAATCAGACATCCCAGTATACTTACCAGCTTCACCTTCCTACCGCAGACACTGAGTTTTGTCCCATAAGAGCATATTGTACCTCAAATTAAGGCTTCCTCAGTGTCCTCTGTGCTGCACCTTATTGTGCCCAGTACCACCCTGGACATCCTAAGCCACATTCTGCAATGTGGGTTTGAATTGTGGCCTTCCATGCAACTCTGCATCTGTCAGGTAGCATTTTGCATGTATTTGTGTTATCAATACTTTGCTGAAAGGCAATGTAATGGCTGAAATAGTAACTTTCTAAGCTGAATGGAAAGTAAGAAATTTTTAGATGTATTCAGGAATGCATGATCCAATTTATCTTCTAGCTTCCCTTTGGTGAATCATATATTCACTTTGTAAGAGAAGATTCAGTAATATTTTAAGGACAACATTTTATACATAAATTCAAAGTATTTTTATACTATGCATTCTGTGATCCAAGGCTAAATTTGTTGAATTACAGTAACTATTCTGCTAATCTGGTGATTTCACTGAATTATTACCAATTCAAAACCAGAATTGTACTCCTGGGAATCAGGCCTGCTCTTTCAAATGATAATGCACTGTGTAAATTGCTGCTCCTGTTTAGAAAAAAATCTGACTATGGCAAATTAGCTACCACTCTCCTTTTCATTCAGATTGTCTTGGAAAATATGAAACCTAATTTTGTGTTTCTAAAAATTTACTTTAACTACTGTATACTATCGGCTCCCAAAAGAAAAACACAGTTTGACAGTCTGTTGAGATCAGTGGTTATTTCAGAGGGTTTCCACAATTTGTTTCTCCACTTCCACTTTAATGGTGTTGGTAGATATATTCACTGTTTGCAGCTACAGTATGTTATTTGTCGGTATGGCAAGTTTTTCTGCATTGGAGGAGTTAGTTGTAATCACATTAGTCCGGCTCCTTATGAAACAATCACTGGTGAGCGTGATTGTGGAAGCTTAATCACTAGCACTCGCGTTGATAGTTAATGTTAGCTGAAGTAACGTAGGCAGAGGAGACAACTTGCATTAAGTGCCTTTGCAGAATGGCCTTGGGGACATTGAAGCTCCATCCTCAGGACTGTTCAGGGGTACCTTTCCTGCTCTCCTATGGGAACCTTTTTCTCTCCTGCGTCTGTACAGCAAGAGCTAACTCTTCCTGACAGTGCGGTCATCCTGTCCTTAGTTCTGCACTCCTTCCTATTAAAACCAACTTCAGCTGGTTTCTGTCAGTACAGAGCACTATCCCATGGTAGGTACCCTAGTAGCAATGAAGTAGGATAGTAAATTTAACTCAGGTCCTAATTTAAGGGGAAAATTTAGAAACAACTGCTGCAGTTCAACTAGAGTCAGCGAGAGGACCATTTCTGTGCAAGAGCCCAATAATCAGGCCTGGATTTTTCCTACGGGTTTTTTTTTTCAGTTTTGGAGACCATGCATGAATTTTAAGTTATTTTTCAGAAACCATGGAATTTCTAGGAGAAGAGCCCAAATGAGCCAATCTTATGGCTTGCCCCATGCAAACTGTGGTTAGAAAGACTAATACTGTAAGAATGATCTGAGCCATTCTTACAGATTTAAGCAATGCCAGAGATGACAGAAAATGGACAGTTTCTATTTCACGGTTTGATTTTAACAATATGTATACATTTATGAACAAACACAAGATGAGTGATAGTAAAAAAAATGTAGATACGCAGGATAGGAAGGCCAGGTTTATTACAGTTATAGAGTCTGATTTGGCTATAGTTCATCTTTTGGTATCTGTTTCTCTTTGATCTTTGAAACCTCAGGGCTAGATTATCAGCTTTCAGTCTGCCAGGAGGAGAATTACAATATTGTGCCATGGCCCCTGTGTGTCAGGGATGGAACAATACAGAAAGGATCTGTATCACCAGGCATGTTGCGGGGCTGAAGCCAGGCTGCTGCTTACCTCTGCCTCTTTGCCATTCCTTCTTGGCCAGTTGCATGACAACAGCATAGTGGGATTCACAAGAACCTTCCGATACAGAAGGACGCAGCAGCAGCACAACGAAATGGATTCTTACACAGTCTTCCTGCAAGACTGCTGTTGGTTGATTGGAATATGTCTTCCTAGAGGGTTTTAATGTTGTATGGTACAGAAATAATGAGTAACTTCAGCTAAACTGATTGTTACAAATACTAGTTCTGAGCTAACATTTAAACTGTCTTTAAACTCATAGCATCCCAGGAAGAATAACGCCAGTCAGGTTCTGTGTATATTTATACTATTCCTTTACCATTAAGTAAAATAATTTATACAATTTCCATGTGTTTCATTCTGTCCCTGCATTACAGAGCCATACAGCAAAAATAGGATTAGAAGTATGTGCTAACTCACAAAATCTGTTGCAAGAGCCACATTTAACCACTTTAGCCCTGTATTGTTTGTGTCAATTATACCATCAATGGTATTTGACAAGAATTTGAATAAACAATGAGGCATTTCATGCTTTGTTTTGGAAACAAAGCAAATCAGCAAG
Source organism: Pandion haliaetus (assembly GCA_013401275.1). Taxonomy (NCBI): domain Eukaryota; kingdom Metazoa; phylum Chordata; class Aves; order Accipitriformes; family Pandionidae; genus Pandion; species Pandion haliaetus. The sequence goes on along the minus strand of VYZV01038513.1, from coordinate 57,433 downwards.
TAAAACCCAGGAGCGTCAAGGAGATGCAGAAATTTTTGCTAAGTGATATTTGAGAAAAATGCTGTAATTTGAATACAATTTAAACAAACAAAAATATTTTATTTTGAATACAATCTAAACCATAGTGATTTGAAAAATAACAGAGCTCAGCGCTGTGTCTGCCAGTTAAACAGAAATAAATAAAACAGGAAAATAAAACGGGAGTTTCCGAGGTTGTTCAGGGGATATGGACTATTCAGTTATACACTCTCCTTAAGAAAGAGGTGCCAGCCTGATTATGTTTGCTGTCTTGGTTAATGCTTGATGACAGTTCGATGATCCATGTTGTGGATTTTGTAGAGACACTCTCATGGGAAATGGGTAGAAGAATGTTATGGGTATGGTAGATTTGAAAATTATTTATCAAGTTCCAGAAGAATGAATGGTTCAGAAAAGGAAGAGGCTACTCTGCATGTCTAACAAATTACTTTAAATTATGCCACTTTATGAATGTAAACCTCAGGTATGTAAAACAGTGCAGCTATAAGGAAAAAAATTATGCTTATTCAGGTGGGTTAGTGGTGAATAAGAGTAAACTTCAAGAATGAACCACTTGCAGACAATATTCCCACTTAATACTGTATACCATAGATGGTTTTTTCTTCAATATTTTTCCAAGCTTTTGGCCTTATTTTTTTATACACGGAAAAAGAAATCTCATTGTATTGTGTATATATATGAATTATTTAATGCTATGTTCAGGGAAAGCTGGTCTTCAGTAATATTCATCAGCTTTAAAGGAGGGTCTTCAGACCCCTTGCCACTGGGAAAAAATCCCTCAAACTGAGAACTTTTTGTGTTTCATTAAATACTCACATATTCTACCAATATTTTCCTTTCTAAGATTTCCTCTCTATCTAGCTTTCTGTCAGACCAGAGTCTCTGTAAATTAACATTGGCTGATATTTGTAGTCACAGAATAATTTCATCCTTTCCTATTACAATCTTCACATGAAAGACTACAGTATCCTTTCTACTATCAATTTCACTTGCAGGCTTCTTTTAGCCAGTGCCTGAAGATATGAGCCAATTTAGCCCCATTTTCTTCAAGGATTGCACCACACTTTTTTCTGTTTCTTCTGAAATCACTAAAGATACTTGTTTTCAGTGTGGCTCCTTCGGATCAAACCTAGAAGAATTCAAAGGCTCTTATATTCTTATCATTTTGAAAATAATTGTTGAATTTGAAATAGCTGAATTAATAACATAATTGCCAGGCAAGACGTTGTCAAAATAAAATTGTATGTTTCCAAGGAATATCTGTTTCTGATAGTTTTGGAAAATAGTCTTAATAGTTCATAAGTTCATCTTAGACCAGAATATCTATACTTTTTAGCCTTGATTTAGAAAAGCATTTGAATATATTTTTAAAAACTTTTTAAAAATTAAGATATTTTCTTCAGGTGTTAGTGGCTATATTCAAATCATGGGAATCTTGCAACATGTCACAGTTTCTGGATTCCAGTGCATGCTTCAGGTGCTGACTTCCTCCCTTTTTTTAATTAGTGTGGCTCCACGTTTGTTCCTAGTCTGTGTCAACCATCACCACCCTGCCACTGCAACTGGATTTGCTACTTGCAAATGCTCTGTCCAGCCTTAATGAACCAAAGTATTGTTCAACCTCTGTGGTAAAAACAAAGGAATATCAAAAGAGAAAAATAGCAAAAATGTCTACTTTATCTGTAGTGCTGTACACAAGAATTCCTTAGTGACAGCATAGGAGACAAACCCAGTATTTCAGCATGTTTTCCCAACACCTGTTGCAAATGGATTGCTTACTATTTTAGTTCAATGTATATAAGGAACCCCAAAATGACTGTTTCTGAAACTAGAAAATACCACCTGTAATAAAAAAGAAAACTTTTAGAATTATTGTTATTCACAGGTTTTTGCTCATAAATGAACTTTTTGAAAGGCTGTAAACCTAGCACTGGTGATACCGTATCTGTAGTGCTGTGCCCAGTTATGGGCTCACCTGTACAAGAAAGACAAGGACATACAGGGGCAAATACAGTGAAAGGATATGAAGGTGATGAAGGACTGGAGCATCTGTCATTTGAGAGGAGGCTGACAGAGCTGGGAATGTTCAGCCTAGAGACTAGTGGACTCAGGGATTTTATCCAAGTGTATAAATACCTGATGGGGGAAGTAAAGAAGATAGAGCCACACACTTCTCAGTGGTGCAGAGTGACAGGATGAAAGACAATAGGTACCAACTGAAATACAGGAAATTCCTTAACGTGGAATTTTTCTTCACTTAAGGAAACTTTTTCACTATGAGGGGCTGAACTGTTCATCCTTGAAGGTACTCAAACCCAACTGGACGTGTCCCTGAGCAGCCTGCTGTAGCTGACCATGCTTGGAGCAGAGGCTCTGAGCTGTGAAACAGCTGGAATGTGAAACTGGACGCTTAAGTGAATAGGCTTTTCGGTACAGATAGGCATAGTTTTGTCCATTTCTGTGAAGAAGAAAATATACTATGTAATTGTACGAGAAATGTACATGGATAACGAGATGAATTTAGACTCAGCCCACACTATGTTACTTACAACTAGTGTATGGGAATGTTGAAGGATTGCCGTATCTTGATGTCTGACTTTTCATTAAATGACAGAAAAGTGAGGTTGCATTTTTGCAGTTTTGTCAGCCTGAGAAATGGATCTAATCATTCCCCAGAAAAAAAAGGTAAGAAATTATTTTTACAGTAAAGAGTAAAATGGTTATGTAATATGAAAATAAAAGAAAAGAATAAAAGAAATCAGCAAAAACTATTTAGTACAGGTTTCCCAAACACTGTTCCATAGACTAAGACATTGTGGCGATACATGAAGAACGGGATTGTTGTTGTCTAGTTATTTGCATGAGAACTCTAATTTTCCATATGAACAATTCCATTAGCTATCCTAGAGAAGCTGTGAGATTTTTTTTCTTGTGCAAGGTGCAAAGGGAGCAATTCACACTGGGATTTTGTTGTTGGAAAAATTAATGTTTGGTTTGACATTGTTGATATATTGTTTATTTTCAGGAAATTTGCTATCTTCTGTGATGCATTTTAAAAGTTTGGTTCAAGATGCTTAGCCAAGACTCCTTTTTGCACTTTAGCAATAAATAGATAGAGGAATAAGTACGATAATAACAATAACCATCTTGACAGTCACCACCGAGGAGAAAGCATTAAAAATATAGTCTCATTTAATTTATAGTCAGAGTTATGATACTATTTAGCAATCCCTGTCACCTGAGAACTCAATTATTCCACTGTGTATTGGGTCTGGCTGAGGTGGACTTAATTCTCCCCATAGCAGCCCTTGTAGTGCTGTGCTCTGCATTGGTAACTAGAAGGGTGTTGGTAACACACCAGTGTTTTGGCTACTGCTGAACAGTGCTGGCACAGCATCAAGGCTGTTTCTCTAACATTTTTGCCCCCCTTAACAGCAGGCTGCGGCTGGGCAAGATCTTGGGAGGGGACATAGCCAGGACAGCTGTCCCAAACTGACAGATATTCCATACCATATGATGTTAGCTCAGCTATAAAAGCTAAGTAAAGGGAGATGGAAGGGGGTATTTTCATCTTCTGGAGCAACCACTATGCATTGCTGAAGCCCTGCTTCCTGGGAAGCGGCCAGGCATCGCATGCTAATGGGAAGTAGAGAATAACATCATTTGTCTTCCTTTGCTTTTGCGCCGTTTTCTTTGCTTTCGCTTTATTAAACTGTCCTTATCTTGACCCATGAGCCTTTTGTTATATTTTTCTCTCCCCAGTCTAGCTGAGGAGTGGGAGTGATAGAGCGGCTTTGGTGAGCACCTGGCGCTCAGCCAGGGTCAACCTACTGCACAGTGTTGGAAAGTAGGCAGCACCTATCCTTTCCCCTTTCCCTCTGCCTCTCCTGGAAATACTGGGAAGGGTGATACAGTAATGCCACCTACTACCCCAAATATATGGTGAAGTTGAAAAGATGTGTCTTTCTGTGTCTGTCACAGCAACCTTTGCCAGGCAAACATGCAGGGCATATTTGAGAGCTGTCCCCTTGGCACAGCACCTGAGGGATGACAGAGATGGTATTGTCATGCAGGAAAGTGTGTTTCTGTGAAAATCCAGCTTTTCACTTCTCTCAAGTGTTGAATCAAATTCATGGATTAAGATACATGTGGTTAAGAAGTTTATAAAGTCTGGATTTGGCTAGCACAATATTATAACAAGGTAATATCCCAGTAAGGATCACTGTAGTGCATTTTTACTCCCACGTTTTGAGTTCTTTGTCATGATGATAGCCTCTGTTGGAAGTGAACTGTTGAACTCAAAATATTTTTGTAAATTATTCTATGTAAATCTGAGACTTTGAAAACGGTAATAGTATTGCAGCAACCTGAGATAATACCAGGTCCTGCAGGACCTTTTCACTTAGTCCTTGTACCTGAGTCCTTGGCTTTATCTTTTCCCAAGTCTAGAGCTCTTAGCAGTGAGCTAAGGTAACATGGTCATCGAGTAGGTCCTCTCACACCTAGGAGAACAGCACTAAATCAGTGACAATTTACATGACAGGTCTTGTGATGTAGTCGGTACAAAGTGTAGATGCCTTTGTTGGGGTGAGTATTTGGCAGAGAGAGCTTCCAAAGAATTAGTGAGCACAGACCTGACATGATCCTTTTCTGGTCCTTCATGTATTTCCTCATGTGGACAGCTGTTATGGTTGTGTTGTTATGGTTGTGTGGTCAGCGTTCTCTGCAGACGGGTCATGTAGGTCATACTGAGCCATATGGGGCAAAAGAAAGCATAACACGGATATGTTGCTACTAGCGTAAACTGTGCTGCTCTGACATGCTCAACAAGTCAGGCACAAAATTTGGCCAAAACACACGAAAAAACCTGCTTCATATGTTCTGAAAAAAAAAAAAATCCCATCTCATTCTTCTTCCTAAGCATTTGGATTCTTTCAGTGTTTCTCCATCACCTAAGCAAAGAACTCATTTGCATTCTTACAAGTTATAGTTTGATCCATCATTGTATGTTTCAGTCAGCAAAGTTAGCATCTACCAAAAATGTGCTGTGGTTAACAAAACATGAATTACTTCAATATGTAGAAGAGGAGGTCTTGCACATACACATTGCACTTTAGTGATCTTTATTTTCAATGTGTGATGGAAATTAATTTTGGGGAAAATGTATCACAGTTGCTGATAGATATCTGATTTATGCATATGTTACCTTGCCAATGCAGCATCAAGCTGTAAAGAGAGTGTTTCTTTGGTCAGTATTTCATTTTCATTTTCATAAAGGCTAACAATATCTTCTGTTAGCCTATTAGCAGGATTATAAAACTTGAAACGCACATGGTAATAAATCACCTCCAATTACCAAGTTGTAAAAAGCAGTTTACTGGTAATTTCAGTGTAGTGGCTCACTCACTGATTTGAGAATCCTTCCTTCTTTGTAAATAGAGCAGAGATTGCCTAAGGCTGGGCCCACCTGCAGAGGGAGAGGTTGTCCAAGTGAAATGGCCTGATGGAAAGCTGTATGGTGCAAAGTATCTGGGAACAAACACAACTCACATGTATCAGGTGAGTGTCTGTATTTATTGCCATGTACTTGTTTTTCAGATGTCTTTATTGCAAATTGCTCATTCGGCTCTAGAACTGGAGTGGCCAGCTGCACCTTCAAAGCTGCAGAAGGCTGGAGTGTGGGCTCTTATTGTAACTGCTAATGACTTTAAACTAATAAATAAAGCTGTCTAAACCATTAACAAGTGCTGTGCGCTCTTTGGGAGTTGAGGTTTCACCCGTTCTTATAAGGTCAAGAAAATGTCTTAATTAATAAGAATGCAGGTGAACAGGTGGAACATTGAGATTGAGAGATAACATTTGTTAATTTTGCCAGGTTATTTACTTTTATTTGATGTCAGGTAATTGTACAATTAATGAAAAAAATAAGTATTGGTGTGTGACTACAATCAACCGTAGGCATTTCATAAAAGGATGGAATGCAGGACAGTAAAAAGAACCGCATAAATAGCCCCACGTTCATTTGTCTGAGCCACTTTACTGAATTAATTAACATGTAATATAAGGAACATTTTATCCTCAGAAAAGGCGAAAGGGAACTGAACACTGAAGGCAAGGCTAAAAAGCTGACTTGTGATTTCAGAGACACAATAATTGTTTTTTTATATGCTTGCCTTTGAGAAAAATTGGTCAGCAGCTTTGACTACCCAAGTGAATGGTAGAAACTGCAATAAAACAATCACAATAATAATAGCACTTCTGAAAGAATGAGAATCTAGGTACATTTCATTTATATATATATAATCATTTTCAGTTATGTAACTCTTTTCATCTGAGGGCCTCACATTACTCTACAAAAACGGCAAATTTACTGTTATATCTGCAGATAAATTAAGGCACAGGGAGGCTAAATGACTTGCTGTGTTGACCTTCTCACTTTGCCAATGACTTGCAATCGAACTCAAGTCTTCAAATGCCTGATCCCTTGAGCTAGTCTCTAAATCTTACCTCTTCCCTTACGTTCAGCAGCTGTATTATGTTGTGAAGGTGAAAAGTTCTTTATAAAATATAAAGATTATTGTTCTGTAGTAACATTAATCTTCAAATCATTTAATCTTCTGAACAGCTGGTCATCTGAGGAATACTGTGAGGTAGATTAGATGAATCTTGTTATCTTTCATATTTGAAGGAATCTGACATAGTAAAAACAAACTGTTTTATTTTAGACCTCTTGGACAACATGATGAAACCGGTTTAGTTTAAGGAAAATGGATTAGCATGTGGAGGTTCTGTAAGTTTTGGAGTTGCTCAGCATAACAATCACGGGAGATTACTGTAAACTGCCTTGAAACAACCCCTATCATGGGGGAAATAGCAAAGATTAAAGATTAGAGGGAGTCCAGATTGCGCTACATAGGACCCGGGAGACAAACAAGTATTTCAATCTGTAGGACCAGAGAGGGGGCTGCTACAACATGGCCACAGGTTACAGAAAGTCTGTGACAGGAAGGGTGCAAGGCTATCTTCAAGACACATTAGTAGTTCTTCCTGTGGTCTTTCTACAGAGCCTGTCTGAAAGCTCCCAGGACCCATGCATACACATACTCCATTCTTCTGGGTTATGAGACCTCTGTTGCACCATTGAGATTTGAGATTCTCTTACCAAGTCTTTTGTGTGATCTCTTAGATGGTACTACAAAAGGAGAGACTGAAAAGGACTCTCTGAAATTAGTATTATGATCTAATAATGTAAATCCGTTCTACTTGGATAAATCTGTGAATTTTCCTCATGTTCATGTGACTTTTGTACTAAATGTGACAGTACTTGTGCATACAGGAGCTATGACACGATGCACCAGAATTTGTGTCACCAGTTTGATGTGTGCCACCCAGTATACTACACAATCCCTAAGCAGAGTTATACATGCCAAATAAAGCAGGTGTTCAAGTGAAATTGTTAATGCAATCTATGTTTGATTTATTGATCTTTTTTTATATTGAAGTTCACTATTTATTTTTTAGTTTCATTTGAGATTATTAAATTATCCATTCACTCTATTAATTGCTTTCTAACAATTTCAGCTGACCCTTTAATTTATGATGTCCTGATAAAAGAAAATCTCATGGAGAGAATAACATACTACACAGAAACTGTTCAGCAGAATTCCAAATAAAATAACTTGCTGGATAAAACGGATAATTTGAAATGTAGTATCTGCAGTCTGAATTAAAGTGGAGCTATTAGCGTTGGTGGGTTTATATTTTGCATGAATCGTGATACTATTGAAAGTCTTAGAGGAGCTCTTGTTGCCTTTAATGGTAGGCAAATTTATTTCCAGTGTGGTATGCTGAATTATAGCTGAAGAACTTCCAGGTACTCTTCATTGTAAATGTTCAATATATTTCATGCTGCAAGCATGCCAGATTCTGTGGTATGAAGTAGTTGCCTCCTGCTGCATGCTACCATTAAAAACAAAAATGTTGCCAATTCAGGACGTGATTTTCTGACCGCATGAAGCTGGCAGAGTTCATTTCCCAGTTCTTTCACCAGTGATGCAAAAAACTTTATTGCCAACTGTATTATGCAAAAACATATTACCAAGTGTATTGTGCTGTAAAGAGCAGGAATAACAGAAAGGCTGCTCCTGCATCCTGGCGAAAAATACCTAAATCACCATTACTTTATTAAACAAGCTTAAGCCAAATTGACCTTTAAGTTCCACTAACATACTACTAACAGACTAGGCTTAATGGGGTCAGTAACAGGAACAGAGAGGAACAAGGATGACTCTGTGACTTTGTTATCCATCTGTGCTCTGTAGATTCCAGATTTGTGCATCCCTGTTAATTGCTGTAAAAAAAATAGCTTTTAAAAAAGTTAATAGCTCATAGATCTGCACCCTGGCTTTTGAGAATAGATGTACTATCTCGGATTTTTCAGCTGTTCACAATTAATCTGACATACTCAGGTGTGGCAAGGTTTTAATTTGAACCTACAAAACCCAGTCCATTTACAACTTCGAATATATGATTTTTCAGTTTTATCTATAATAATGCTTTTGATAAATTAATGTTTTCCTATGTTTGTATTTGGGGTTATTCTTGAGCCTGTCTGTTGTTGTCATTCACATAGTCTTATTAAGTCACCTAAGGATGTGGAATGGGACTTCTTTTAATTTTATACCAAAGTTTAAAATACAGTTTCTGTGGGAACTAAAATACATTCATAGATAATAGCTGAAATTCACAATTGTTAGATGAAGTATTAAAAAAAATATCAGCAGCTACTGAAAGCTTAAATGCTTCAAAGCCTCAGCATTTTAACATTCCCCACACCTAGTTACATTTCCTTTCTCATTTTCTGCTAACGGGGTTCATGTTGGATTAAATCTAAACCTAAGCACGATAAAGCTTTTCATCTTCTGAACAGAGCATTTTAAAGAAATTCCATCAGATTCAATAAAATTCTGTTAACTGCTATTTCCTTAGTTGTCAGTCATACTTTCTTTTGACATGGTCTTCCTCAACCTTTAATCACACGATGTAAAAATTATTTTTTTATTTATTAGAAGCAAGTAAAAGAATTAGAGGGAAATAAAAATGACATGAAGACATTTTAATGTGTCACTCTTACAAAATAATGTCTGTGTTGTTACTGCTCAGCATTTCTAATCTAATAAATTTTACTTTATTGTGTATGTGTCAGTGTTGATTTTGAAGTCTCTTTGCTTAGATATTATTTTCAACTTATGAATGTATTGCATTTCCTAAGAAGTAACATTTTTTGCGGTTTATCCTAATTTTACCTTCCTAAAATAGATAGCAAAATATTTGTATATAAATCTTCTGTGTTTGCACATATATTGTTGTCTGGAGATGTTCCCAGAAAGTTCCTGCAAGAGTTAAATTATGATTTTATTTTTAAATACCAATTTTTCAATTAGGTTGAGTTTGAAGATGGTTCCCAAATAGTAATGAAGAGAGAAGAGATCTATACACTAGATGAAGAGCTTCCTAAGAGAGTAAAAGCACGTTTTGTGAGTATTTGCTGATGATAACTTTATAGTATACATATGCTCAAAATGCTAACAACATTATCCTTGGATTTATTCCGGATTTTCTGTTTAAATTGGACAAATGTTTTGTGAAGCCTGTACTAATATGACTGGCTGACAGGCTAAATCAGCACAACAATTAGCACAAGTGTCAATTTGCTAGTGAGAATGGTTAGTTGTTCTTCCAGTACAGGCAAATGCTGTTGTCAGACATAATTATTTTTTCCTAAAAGGGACATCTTGGTCAATCATCTGTCAGATCATGAATTACCAAGTTAGTAAATATTTAAATTGAAAGACATTCTGTTCTTTTAGTATGCTTATAATGTGTATACTTTATTAAAACCTTTTTAAAGTTCTCTGAGCTTTGTGATTTTAAAAGCATTCAATTTAATAAAAATGCAATTAACTTGTTCTAAGAAACAAAGTGCCTGATCAGAACTCATTCATGTCACTGGCAGGACTCATCAGCATTTCATTAGTCTTTGGTTTAAAACCAAATCTTTCCTGTATTTTTTGTTTCCTGCAGTTTCAAACAACATCCACCAGGTAGTCATTTATATGTATGCCAGGTGGAAAAGTGTTGAGGTTCATAAAGAGTGTAACACTTAAAGGTTGAAAAGCGAAAGTTCTGCCATAGAGTTGTTGGAGGAGACAAGATTGCTGTTACCTGTCTTTGTCATTAATGCTAAATATTGTGCAATTCAATCCATTGCCAAGTCTATTGAGAAGAGCACCGTGTTCTTCTCACATCCATGTTCTATTTTAGAGCTGTTTGTTCAAAACTGCATTGCAAGTTAAATTTTAGCTTTCTTAACATGTAAGACCCAAGCATAAAGATGCAAAAACCTAGTCATAATTGAGAACAAACAATAATTCAGTGTTATGAATAAAAAATGCCCTCTTACTTGAAGAACCTTTTCAGTGAAGCTTTGAAAGGGAGAGCAGAATACACTATATTTTTTGTTGCTGCAGGGAGGTGGGCTCGTACACAATACCTGTTCACACAGCCATTATATGATATTAATTATCTGATTCTTGAAAGTTGGGTGCAAGGAGTTGTAGGGGAATGATGTGTAGAGTTGATTCTTCAGGCATATGTCAGCTTATATGAGTTTGGTGGACTGATACAGCATTACATGGTGAGGTATCCGAAGAAGGTTTCAGTCTGACTTTCCTTTTCTACACTTCTTGCCACATGCAGCTGCCATCATTGTTATCATCATTCCCTTTCATCCAGTTCTCAGCAGCCAACCCCAACATGGATTCTGTATATGCAGAAGCTAGGAGTGTGTCAAAGGAAAGGATCGGCATCATGTATGAAAGGTTCAGTAAAGCTGGGAAAGGAGGAGAGACAGAGAAATGTGAGGCTGTCAGCCTGCTGAGGAGTGTTCACCAGCAGGATGCCCTGTTTTACTGAAGGAATAGAGTAAGATTAGGACAGCTCTTTCTAATGGGAGGTGCAGCAGTCAAATGTTCTTGGCTAAGACACCTTTTTGTCAATGTATTTGAGATAAGTGCACAAATCTTTCAGTGTCCTGACCATCTAGGGTTGAGATAGATGTCTTGGAAAATGTTACATGAACCATCTGATTATATTCAATGGTTTTTTTCATTTTATTTGGAAAGCATTCCATTACCATTATTTTGTTTTAGAGACTATGTGTAAAAAGCATTTCTAATTAACTGCATGTTCTGTAGAGTGTAAACTGTTGCATTTTGCTAAGGATAACAATACAAATATAGTTGGGTTTATGCTGCTCTTTTTAAAATGGAGTTTTTAT